>JARQOC010000002.1:550873588-551164388 GCA_033576535.1 Allobates femoralis | reverse complement strand
TTGGGTAATTAGATGTCCTCATATAACATCGTATTTGATGCCGGGTGTTTGGTATCTTAACTAAGAAAAGACAAGTTGGCAAATTTGGAAGAAATGTATTCCTTAGAAGACGGCTCTACTAATTAGTTTAATATGTCCATTGTTAATAAAAACCATGTACATCTATGGTGGGTCCTTTATTCTGTGTAATCATGAACAGTCTTCATCTCAAGATTGCCAAGAATAAACTGTTACTAATGGAAAGTGTAATTAATTATGTCCTAGAAGAGCAAGTGTTCCAAGTACTAGATATATAAAGCACTGGCGGACACAGTCAGAAATGGGCTCATCAAAATGCACAATTCCACCTGTTTTGGAGGTAGAAATGGGCCCCCCTTACCTCTTAGGCCCCTGTGTAGCTGCCCAGGCTGCACCAATAATGTGTCTGCCCTGATATAAAGCACATGGTCTGTTTTAGTAGGAGTTGAATTAACTAGGTAAACCATACAACCTACTCTTATCAGTCCTCCTGGTAATGAACAATTCATTATATATGTAAGCATCTAAAAAAACACTTTATCCTTGTGCTATTGGAAAATCCAATGTATATACATTTAACGTCAGTTTGCACTTTCATAGAGTGGATTAATTAATTAATTATTGTTGCTATTTGTATGACTTTACTGTAGCCAAATAAACTACAGTACATAAGAGTTTAATTATGCTCTTGAAATTTTCAGTGTTTGAATTGCAACAAAAGGAGTGAGAATGATAGGGAACCTGTCAGGGAAAAAAACAGTATTAACCTGCACATATGAGGTTAATCTGCAAGTGAATAGCGTTCTAAAGCTACCCGCCCGCCATCCTGATGGCCAAGTTACTGTGAGGAAATTAAGTTTATTTTCTCGACAACATTCGGCTTTCAACCATAAAAACTCAGCATGTGCGGCCTCAAACACTGCTCAGTTCATAGTGAGTGGCGGATGTAATCACACCCCAGCATTGACGGACAGCCAACTCTGAAATAATGCAGTGCAGAGATGGCGGTCAGTGAAGGTTGGGGTGTGATTACACCCATTACTCACTATGCAATGAGCAAAGATTGAGGCTGCACCTCTTAAGGTACTGTTACATGCTTCAATGTTGTAACTATATCGCCAGCGATCTCAAGGGCGGCCGGTCGTTAGGACATCTTTTTGACATCGTTAGTGAGATGTCACACGTCTAGATATCGTGGACAACGCACCAACCATGTAGCGAGCAACTATTGTTCGCGCAATCCAGCGAACGATACTTGCTCACTGCTGTGGATAGGCGAAGTAGTTAACGACATCGTTATCACGGTGTCACGCACAACGATGCAGCAGGTTGGCTGATCGAGGACCATCTGATTTGAGAACATGTTCTCAAATCTGCGATCAATAATCCAACGATTTATCGTAGTCGTATCTCAGTGTAACATGCAACGACGTCCTAACAATATCGTTTGAATGACTCCAAACCCGTGACGTTTGAGCGATATCGTTCATGATCTCATACCGTGTAACTGGGCCTTAAGATTGGAAGCTGGAGGCAGTCAACAGGATAAAGTTCATTTCCTCCTGGTAGCAGGGCTCTCACTGAGACAACCAGGAGGCTTTAGAACACCATTCACATGTATCTTAACCCTGTATCTTTAGGTTATAAGCCTTTTTTTTACATGAAAGGTTACCTTTACATTTTGATTGGTCATCATATCTGGTCTATTAGATTGGTTTATGCATATTATATGGATAAAACATTAGGATATCAGTACATTAGTTCTCAGAAGATAGTACTGTAATTCAGACCCAACTGGTATGTAGTATTGAGAGCAATGCCAGAGGGAGAAAGTGTACACAATAAGTCTTCAGTAGAGGAAGAAAGCGATTTCTCTACTTTCTGAATTTTATTGATTGTGGCGTGTTGCCTAGACTATCTGCCACTGCTGCCATCCACCAGCAATGGTCAGTCACACACACAGCACTTCCCAGCTCTATAATAATAATAACAATGTTTATTCATTAATGTAGCACTATTAATTCCATAGCGCTTTACATACATTTGCAACACTGTCCCCAATGGGGCTCACAATCTAAAGATCCTATCAGTATGTCTTTCCGATACAACTTGCAAGCACACTATTCTTGATCCGGCCAGTGGTCCACCAATGTTCTATATGAAACAGTACAAACAGCTGCACGTTAGAAAATACCCATTAACCCTTAATATAAATGAGACAATAAATATTAAAAATATTTAGCACAAAAAATGCCTACGTTATACAAAAGGGGACAAAAGAATGTGCCGAAACACCTCAGATAAAATTACATAATCTTTATTGATATAGCAAATAGCAGGTTAAGATAGGGCAATCAATAAAAAAGGTGACTGTTAAACCAGCAAAATAGAGAAATGATGGTGCCGTACAATACAGTGAATAGTATACTTTATATGTACGCATTAGAGAAGGTATGATGGCATAATATATGATCACAAGGTGAATATAATGCACAACATACTGTAGGACAGGTCCTAAACATTAGGTGCCTAATCAGACAGTGTACGTATATAGACGTTACAAAGATAATAAAGTACCATAAATACAATGATTAAGAGGGAATACATGTACTCAAGGTGTCATAAGTGACTTTCTCTTGCTTGAATGATGCCAATGCCAACATGCGTTGTGGTGGGGAGCCTTCGTCAGGGGTCACATTCTTTCCTCTCCCTATCTTTGAAATTTATGCCATATGAGATGGCCTTCTCTTTACAGCATAGTGCACAATAGCAGCCAGCGTGCAACTAGTCCGCTGGTCCAAACTGTCAATCAGGCAGAAGTACACAGCCTGCCAGCAAGTAGACAGCTAGGAAGCTAGGGAATGATGTACTCCTACTAAATATTGGAATCTGAGAGTCCTCAGTGGTTGATACCTTTTAATGGCTAAATGAAAAGATGGTAAACATAGCAAGCTTTCAGGACACCAAGATGACACAAACCCTTAGAAACTTGACTCTGTTTTCAACATTAAAACTGGACAGCTATCTCAACTGACCTTGCTATGCATAATCTTGGAAATTTGGAGAAAAAAACAGACCCATAGATCAAAAATGTTAAAATCTAACATACCATTCCTTCTTTTACTCTGACATCTGACATTGGAGGGCAGTCATGAGGCCGTTTAGATAAACTAGACTATTAAGCCTGATGAAGGGGCCATAGTGTCCCGAAAACTTGCTATTTGTTACCATCTTTTGTTAGCCATTAAAAGGTATCAACTACGGAGAACAAGATTGGTGCGATCCATAGATTTTATGTAAAGTATGTGGGCAGTTTATGTTAAACACATTTTCCTTATTTCTGTTTCACTTTTCTAGTTCCTTTCCTGGTTAAGGCCACTTTATCATTAGTAATGCTGAAGTGTTTATTTTAATTGAGAATAGAGGTACTAGAAATAGGTGAACATTTTATGACTTACCGTATTTTTCGCTTTATAAGACGCACTTTTGTTCCCCCAAATTTTGGGGGAAAGTGGGGGTGCGTCTTATAAAGCGAACCTAGTAGCTGTGGAGTAGGAGGATTGGGGGGGGGGCTGTGGAGCGGTGTCCAGGGGCTGTGGAGAGGCTGGAGGAGGCAGCAGCGGCGGTCCCTGATCACGTGGGCCGCTCATTATCTCTTCTAATATGCACTGCATCCCGCTGTCAATCACAGCGGGAGCAGCGCATATGACAGGAGCGGTCCGCAGCCCCATGTGAACAGTCAGTGCTTTCCATGCTTTCATTGCATGGAAAGCACTGATTACCCAAAGAATTTCATACTTACCTCTCTTCATATTGTTTCCTGCAGCCCGCGCTATTCCCGCTGTCTCCGCTCAGCTGTGCCGGCCTCCGGTCATGTGAGCGTCGCTCATTGTGACATCATCACCGCGCGCCGCTCACAGGACTGGATTCCGGTATAAGCAGGCAGCGGGGATGGAGGCTGCAGGGAGCGGTGGAGAGAGGTGAGTATGAGATCGTTTGTTATTTTTACAGAGTGCAGCATTGGAGAAAGTGTGCAAGGGTGGGGGCTGTCAGTGCCATTGGGGGGGAAAATTGTGCCAGGGTGCGGGCTGTCTGTTCTATGGGGGATAATGTGCCAGGTGGTGGCTGTCTGTACCATGGGGGGGATAGTGTGACAGGGTGGGGGCTGTCAGTGCCATTGGGGGGGGGAAAATTGTGCCAGGGTGGGGCTGTCTGTACTATGGGGGGACAATGTGCCAGGGTGGGGGCTGTCTGTACCATGGGGGGGGATAGTGTGACAGGGTGGGGGCTGTCTGTGCCAAGGTGTGGGACAGTGTGCCGAGGGTAAGCTGTCTGCCAGCTTGGGGGTACAGTGTTCCAGGGTAGGGGCTGTCTGTGCCATCATGGGGGGACAGTGTGCCAGGGTGGGGGCTGTCTGTGCCATCTTGGGGGGGACAGTGTGCCAGGATGGGGGCTGTGCCAGCTTGAGGGGACAGTGTGCAAGTGTGGGGGCTGTCTGTGCCAGCTTGAGGGGACAGTGTCCAGGGTGGGGGCTGTCTGTGCCAGTATGGGGGGCCAGTGTGCCAATGTGGGGTCTGTCTGTGCCAGCATGGGGGCAGTGTGCCAGGGTGGGGACTGTCTGTGCCAGCATAGGGGGCAGTGTGCCAGGATGGGGGCTCTGTATGCCAGCATTGGGGCCCTGTGTGCCAGGGTGGGGAACAGTGCATCCGCATGGGAAGGACAGTACGCCAGCATGGGGGACATACATACCAGCATGGGGGGGTTCGTGTACGAGGATGGGGGACATATATACTGATTATAAGGTGGACACTGGTATTATAAGACGGACCCCACATAACATTAAACATTTTTTTTTCTCTTTTCCTTCACCAAATTTGGGGGTGCGCCTTATAATCAGGTGCGTCTATAAAGCGAAAAATACCGTACTTGTGTGATGTAGAAGTGTTGGATAAATCTCATGGACCCTAACGAAAAACGCCTAACAGAGTCCTCCATATATTGAGTTCCTTTTAAAATACTAACTTCTTTTCACTAGTTTTCTTCAGACTCACTCCTTGAACACACCTAGTTACACCAGTAATTTTATTGAATTCATTAAAAACACTATTTTTCAATGAATGATTAGCTCTGGATCAGTAGTGGAGCATGTGGCAGTTGTTTTAATTATAAAAAGATAGGGCAGAATTTTGTTTGTACTGATCATCTGAAGTCATCTCTCTATGGGTTTAGATGATCGATACAAAAATAAAATGTAACACGTATTGTCTATCCTATCTACATTTTCCTTTATAATTTTAGTACTTAGAAACGAACCATTCCATTGTGAATTTATGCAGATAGGAACATATCTTCAGCCAAATGATTCTAACCAGTGGTAAACCTGACATATGAGTTCTCATTTGTATAATTGGGAGCATATAGTATTTTACTGCAGCTTCACACTGGGGTACTATGCTGACTTTTGAGCTTCATATATAACGAGGTGGCTGATCAGTAATGTCGAGCCCAGTGACTACTGACGCCAATTAGATGCTGCCGTCATGGAGCTGTTTGGCATGTGATCGGCTGTGGGAAAGTGCAAAGATTTCTTAGAGACTGTGACCTATCCATACTAGTGTAGAGGAGTTATAAGGGTAGTATGACATTTTTTTTATGTGACATTCTAAGCTGTTTCAAAGGGAATCTGTCACCAAGTTTTTGCTACCCCATCTGAGAACAGCATAATGTAGACAGAAACCCTGATTCCATTGATTGTGTCACTTACTGAGCATCTTGTTGTCATTCTAATGAAATCTCTGATCTATGTGGTTCAGATCTAGCAGTTCTCTGAATATTTAGCTTGGAATAGCTTCGCCCACATTAAAGATTGGCAGCATTCTGCCCATGTACAGTGTACACAGAGAGCTGCCAATCAGTGATGTCAATAGAGTTATACAGGACTCAAAAATATGAAATAACTAGTTTTAGAGAATGGAATTGACTCACCGTGGCCGGGGACTCCGGTTTAGACAGGCAGTAGCTCCTTCCTCCTTGTCACGGGTGGACCGTGCCTGCCGGTAGTGAGGCCCGGTTGAGTGCAGATCAAAAGCTTGAAGACGTCTTGTGGGAACAGATTAAGGGGTTAATTGTTTCGTGACGCCACCTATGAGTAGTTCGGTAAGTCTTACCGACGCTGCGAGGCCTCCGGGGATGGAATGCAGCAAGATGGAACGCTCCCCACAGGCTAAGCGATGATCCCCAGAGCCATAAGCTGCTTAAGATGTTGTGCGGCAGCTGCGGTTACCTTGTGTGCAGATGGACGTAGTCATAAGGAAGCACGGACACTGTAAGTCTCTGTAACTGGTAATTTACTGTAACCAGCAAGCAGTACATGGCATACAGTTAACGGGTAGTGGACCAGGTGGACTCAGCAGTGATAGGTGTCCCTCAGAGATCCGTGGTGTTCCTCCATTCTAACTAAGTAGGTTGCCGTTGTCGCCCAGGAATACCAAGTCGGGTGCAGGGAGGCTGCTTGAATGCCCTATCCAAAGTATACGTGATGGATGTTTTGGGGAGCCTTGGGTCCCTTGGTGGGTACAACGTTGGTTAGACGACTGGATTTGGCGGTGGTGGGGTGCTCCTGTAAAGCTGCTCCTCCACGCTTCTGGTTCGCATAGCAGAGCTGAACTGCTGCTAGCTTCGGTACCAGCAAACCGGCTGTATAAGGGCGCGGGGTAGTTTTGAGCCCGCATGTTGATGCCCCAGTTCGGTTGGTAATGCACCGGGAGTAATGGTGCTCAACCGTGGTGAGAGTGAGGAGATGGCCGGTTTAGGTGGCCAGGGGGCTGCACCAACTGTGCAACCCCCTCTCCTAGGTTGCAGAGCTGGGAATCTGCAGAGGTCTTCTAAGTTGCTGTTGCTTCTCCAGACCCGAGACTAGAACTCTCTAAGCTGGACTAAACTTTCCACTACACACTACCCTTGCACTCCGCCCACCAGGACCTTGATTGGCCCTCTATGCTAAGTGAGGCATGCAGGGTATGGATCTCTAAGTTAACCAGATGACTGCTGGGTCAGAGAATATTGCTGCTGCATTTGTGGCTGCAATACCCTCCTGTGACGCACTCGTTGCGGGGTGCCACAGAATAACTAAAAAAAAACATATAAATGTGCTTCAAACCCTTGTCTGTCTGCCTGCCTTCATCTCTATTGATATTTGAACTTGCTAATTTGTAGTACTGGTGATGGCAGTGTAAGGGTCAGCATCTGTCTCCTATGAGTATTATGCTTCTCAGGCCTTCACACCACAATTTTTTCCTGTCCATGGGGATCCTGTTTTTTGCAGTACCCCACGGACAGGAACGGACAGGTCCGGATGCTTAGCTCCGGATGCTTTTTCTGTTTCCAGATCCATGATTTTGACGGATCCTGGTCACAGAAAGAGCTGAGAGGAGCCAAGCCTGTTATGTCACACTGTGTTCTTCCCCCTGTGTGACATATCGGGGCTGTAGTTTTGCTTTCCCAACGTATCTATATACACTGTGAAAGCAAAATAAAAGAGAAAACGTATTAAAAATAAACAAAATAAACACTTACCAATTCGCCGACTCGAGAAGACGTCAGGTCACCACTGCCAGGATCTTAAAGATCTGTGATTGGCCCGTAGCAATCATGTGATATGAGACGTGACATACCACCTGATTGCTACCAGCCAATCACATTTTAAGGTCTTGGAAGGCAGTGATAGGATATCTTCTCGGGTTCCGGAGAGCCATGGAGAGATGAGGATTTTATGTTTATTTTTAACACATTCCTTTAGTTAATTTCGCTTTAGCAGTGTAGGTAGATACATTCATGATGCATGTTATTTGAATCAGACAGCGTTAGATCGATGCTGTCCGATTCTGTCGGATTGTATCCTCTGCGCCCAAAATTGAAGCAGTCTCCAATTTTGGGGTCATGAAAACAGTGGACACAATCGGATCCCTGCACACACAGATGGCTATTAAGCACCAATCTGTGCCCATCCATGCACATAGGGATACATGGGGCCAAATAGGATCTGTGGCTATCAGTTTTACAACAGATAGCCGAGAATTCCAAAAAATCGTGGTGTGACGGGGGCCTCAGACAAATATAGTTAATGAGACTCAGGTAGTGTACTGAACATTTCAATGCCATCATCTGTACTCCAAATGAATATGTTCTGACGAAAAGGTAGGCAAACAGACTAGAAAAAAGCATGGGCTTAAAAGCCACCTATATTCATTTTTTAACAATAGTGAAAACAAATTCCCTAAGGTTAGGATCACACTTAAAAGGCACAATCCGGTAACCGCATCTATTACCGGATGCAATTTTAACCGTGTGCCTTCATACTATCATTTGATAGTAAAAATGCAACCCTCATTCCAGATTGGATGCATTAATGCATCCGGTTTTGGAATGTGGGTTTTTGTAATTTTAAAAACTGGATCTGGATCCGGTACCGCAAGGTACATTTATGTACCTTGCGGTAACGGATTTGATTCCCATAGACTTCCATTATAAAAAAAAAACAGATCCAGTTTGGAACCGGCACGATAGACGCAGCCTGCATTTTTTCCCGCAGGCTCCAAAACCGGATCTGGTAACCGGATTGCAAATAGTGCAATCCGGTTTTTCTATTGAAGTCTTTGGCTGCGGATCCAGATCTGGTTTTGAGCATTTTTAATGCTCAAAACCGGATCAGGGTCTGCAAGGCTAACCGCAAGTGTGACCCTAGCCTTATACAGACGTGTTCAAAGTTTCATAAATTTTCATGCTGGACAATATGTAAAAAAAATTAGTTTCACATTAAATAATATCGCTTTCTGTCCAATAGGATCTAGAAGCTTATATCTGACATTCTCCATTCATCTTTTTTATCGCTTTAAACACCAAGGCCCATATGATCCATGGGACCACTTCAAATAATCACTTGCCTCAGCAGCCTTGTTCTTCATACCACTAAGGCTAGTGATTAGTTATGTCAGTCAGGTTGGGTGTATAGTTTGTGTACAGTCTGCAGTCAATATAATCAGAAGATGAGTGTGGAGCAGCAAGAACAACTTACTGTGAGAAGTAGAATGATGAGTGTATATTATTTCATTCACAGCAAGTGAAGGTCTCCAGCAAAATCAGGCAGGGAATGTAAGTATAAAATCAGAAATCTTTATTTCATCAATTAAAACATCAAGATGAAGGCAGTAGGTACCCAAGTGGGAGGAGAGGAGATACCACGCATTTCAATTTTACAAGTCTTAATCATGGACTAATGGTGCTAATCCATGATTAAGACTTGTTGAAGTCGAAATGCATGGGATCACCTCTCCCTCTCACTTGGGTACCCACTGCCTTCATATTGATGTTTTAATTGATGAAATAAAGATTTCTGATTTTATACTTCCCTGCCTGATTTTGCTGCAGACCTTCACTTGCTGTGAATGAAATAATATACACTCATCATTCTACTTCTCACAGTAGCAGTAAGTTATTCTTGGTGCTCCACACTCATCTTCTGATTATATTGACTGCAGACTGTACACAAACTATACACCCAACCTGATTTAGCTGGAGACATTCACTTGCTTTGGATTTCTATATGCCAGGACTAGGGCGGCTCCATGCGATCGTGTGGACATTGTCTACCAAGGACGCTTAGGGCTGAGCTGAATCTCCTTTACTATATTTTATTTCATTATTTTGCACTTATTGTTGCATGTGGGTTCAATTTCCATTATCCTGTAAGAGTAAGTTAAAATGATACATTTTGAATGGCATTTTATACCTTCTCTAAGATATGTCTTTCATTTTAGTTCATCGCAAAACACCTAATGCACCTTTCGGGACTTTCTGCTTGATAAGTCTTCTTTAATGTTTCTCTTACTAGTATCTTACCTCCACCCAACAGTTCAGTCATACATACACTTAAAATATGAGAATGAAGGAGGTCAAGTGTAGATGGTTCAGAATTAATAGCACTCCTGATTTGAAATGAAAGTATTCAGATCCTTAGGATATTATTAAAGATTTGGAAGCTGCATGACCTGTGCTTGCATGTTCCATTTGTGAACCTGAGAACTTAAAGAGGACCTGTTACCAACCATACATGATGATCTAATTACAGCACTGAATGTAGCATGTCTGCTGCATTCAGGCAAGGGGTCCCCCAGCCCTTGAGCCCCCCTGTACCCCGAGATAATACACTTTGAAAACTTACATTGTGGAGCCAAATAGGAGGTGGCTTGTGGCTGGAGCCAAAGGGCAGTTTCACGCCCCCTGCATGTTTAATACGCCCACCGCCGCCTCCCTGATGCCAATCATTGTCTCCCTCGCCTGCTGCATAGTAAACAGAGCTTAGTGCAGTGCTGGCCGCTTTGCCCCACCTCCTGCAGTGATGTCACAGCCGTTCCCCGCTGTGCTCCATGGTTAACATGGAGCAGGGGGGGTATAAGCGGTGATGTCACAGCAGGAGGCGGGGCGGCTGGCCTCCTGCTGTGACATCAACACCTTTACAACAAGAGAGTGGACATAGCATGGTTATGGGGTGGGGATGGGACAAGGGTGCTCAGTCAGGAAAAATATACTAGCACTATAGGAAAAGACTGTGCGGCGACACCTGTGTGTAAAAGTGCTAGCTGAAAAAACACATAATAAAGTGTACAGCTGCACAGTGAAGCACAAAAGAAGGATAGTGTGGCGTCCCTCTGGCGGGACGCCACAGAGAGGTACTGCACCCCAAACAGAAGGTGTGGTGTCTCCGTAGTCATGGATGAGGAGGAAACCCAAAGTCTGCACACAAACACGCTCACAAGACACCTTAGTACAGGGGCCTGGTATTTAGTAGGTCCCAGGGGGGGTGGGGTCTAGAAGAGCGGGAAGATGTGAATGACAGTTACAGACAGAAGTTAGACAGTGACAGAAGAGGAGCATAGACGGACGCAGGTGACCCTGCGGTCATGACAGGAGGGCACCTCTATGGAGAAAGGTGACCCAGACAACGAAGGGGGACACTCCAGGACTGGTTGGAGATGGCTGGAGAGTCCAGGTCAACACCAGTAAACTGGAACCGAGGCGGTTTGTTAACAGTTCATCCCAAACCGCAGACCGGCAGGCGGTGGGCCTAAAGTAGGAACCAGAGCACCACAAGACTAAATCCCACCTCTGTCCTAAAGTGGGTCCAAGACACTAACAAGGGAAAGGACTAAATACCGGTGATGGGTGGGATTATCTTCTTACCGCTCCTGTCCGTACCGGAAAAGAGTCAGAAGTACCTTTTAGTAACAGACCCGGGCACCGGCGATCGGGCTCTTTAGTGTGGTTGACAAGAGAGCTAAAGCAAAGCACAGACCAAGAAAGTTATTGTAGAGACACCTCTGACAGACTCTGGAAAAGCCTCCAAAATCCATGGCTACAACCCCCGGTGAACCCAACTGTACCGTGTACCCTTATCATCTAGCACCAGTAAAGAACTGTTTGAGCTGATCTGGTGTCCGGCCTCCTTTAATCCATCTCCCGGGAGGCTCCTGCAGCACCACAGAGCCAAGGACTACAACTTCTCTCATCCAACCCGCTGCCATGAGGTAAAAGCTCTGCCTGTGGGGAGCTGTACTTCCAAAGCTGTTTCACCATCACCTCAGCGGCTGGCTGCAGTGCTGGTAACCACATTACCAGGTACCACAGGTGGCGGTACGTTCCCCTATTCCAAAGTTCCCCCATCATAATTACCTCCATCAGCCATTGAGTGCCCAGGGCATGAAAATAGGAACCAACCAGCCGTGATTCCCTCCCCCGCCATCCCGATTCCGAGTAACCCTTTCCCTGCCGGCCCGACTCAATAGCATAATGGCTTAGGGAATACTTGGCAAGGCAAATACATAAGGCTAATGAAAATTCGTATGAGGAAAAGACATGTAGCAAAAAGTGCTTAGGAATATTTTGAAAAATGGAGAAATGTAGCTGATGTATTGGCCAATTCATGGGAACTCGATAACCAGTGACAAGGTGTTCTCCTCTATCGGGTACCTAACCTATTGCCTCTATTTGTGATTGAAATCTGCATGCCTTCCTAATCGCCCACAAATGTAGATTTTCCTTGCATGCAGAGGTATAAAGTCATGTACACCCATGCATGCAGATTTCAATCGCAAACAGAGCCAATAGGTTAGGTATGAGATAAAGGAGAACACCTTGTCATTGGTTATCGGGCACTCTTGAATTGGCCAATACATCAGCTAAGTTTCTCCATTTTTCCAAATACTCTTAAGAAGTTTTTCCTATGTCTGTTTTTCCCATGCAAATTTTCATTAGCTTGATGTAGTTGCCTTCCCAAGTATTCTCATAGTCATTATGCAAGATCATGTTTCTCTCTTCTTTTGTATTCCTTTTTTGCCTCTGCTGTTTGTTTTGGGTCATTGTTGTGCAGGAAGACATAGCTATGACCTATTTTTAATGTCTTGGTGGAAAAAAGGAGGTTGTCACTCAGGATTTTATGATATATGGCTCCACCCATTATCCCATTGATGCGATGAGATAGTCCTGTGCCCTTAACAGAGAAACAACCTCAAAACATAATGTTTCCACCACCATGCTTGTCTGTGGGGACGGTGTTCTTTTGAGTCATAAGCCGCATTTCTCTTCCTCCAAACATGGCGAGTTGAGTTAATGCCAAATAGCTCAATTTTTGTCTTATCTCACCACAGCACCTTCTCCCACTCATTCTTAGAATCACCAAGGTGCTCATTTGCAAACTGGAGGTGGGCCTGCACATGTGCCTTCTTGAGCAGTGGGACTTTGTGGGTACTAGAGGACTTTAATCCATTATGGCGTAATGTATTACCAATGGTTTTCTTGGTGACGGTGGTCCCAGCTGCCTTGACATCATTAACTAGTTCCACCCGTGTAGTTTAAGGCTGATATATTACCTTAAATCATAAATGTTTTCCTGTTAAAAAGATACTTTTTAATTGAGCACGTATGCTACATACACATCAGAACAGTCGTTAAAAACTGGGTGCACAGATGATAGTAGGGAAGGAAGGGGCTGGCCCTGTATGTTATTGCCTCCCTCCTTTCCCTTCCTGACAGCGGAGGTCGGCACCCTTTAGTCGATATGGCGCCCCCACTCCACGTCGGCTCCAACTGCACTCACCCTTTACTCACCCTGCAAGTGAGAAGATGGTGCTCCCCACCCTCATATCACATACATGGATGGTGTTATCGGGCTGTGTGGAGTATACCCGTGTCCCAGTGTTAAAAAGACTAAGACCCCCTGTAGGTGTGCTGGATATAATAGAGGTTGTAAATGCCTTTGCCGGCCCATGAGAGGGCCTGCTCCATAATAACATCTCACCCAACATGTCACACTATCAATATAATCACACAGTGAACATCCATACATCCATCTCCTAATCCCCCTAGTTCTTATGTCAACCCTGCTGGTGAAATGACGCACTAGAGAGTTCCGGTTTGCCCTGTGGTTTCGCTCATCTCGTTGCATAGCAACGTCAGGCACACAGTGTGAACCGCAGCTGCCCATGCGCAGAGAGCGGCTCGTCATCAGATGTGACGAGCCGAGATATCAACATCGCTTCCGCGCATGCGCGATGGCCTGGAGCGTCGCGTCGCAATGACGCTTGCGTTCCAGCGGCCATTATGGCGACGGTGGCTTGCGATCCAGGGGGTCCATACAGCCGCAGTTCAGCGGTGTTTTGAGACAAGACACATAGGGGGTGAGTTCAGTGGAGTGCTGGTCAATGTACACCCGTAATAGGGACGGTTTTGAACCGGGGATGGTGACTGACATACTGAGGTGGGGGCGGTGCAGGAAGTGTTTGGGAAGAGGAGGTGGCTTAGTATGATCGGACCAGATATAAGGGAGTCACCTACAACATGGTGGCTCCCTCTCATCTGACTATCATTGTGTGCGGTTGCTGGATCCACAACAATGGAACCACTATATCTGGCCTCCTGATGAAGTGAAACGCGTCGAGGCGCGCAGGGAGAGACTGGTGACCTTGGGAATGAGCTAAGTACCCCTCCCCGACAATCTCCCTATAATTCATGTGTACCACCTTATCTTTAATATCAACGGTGATAGACACATAGCTTCTGCCTTTAAATGCAGGGGAGAACTAGCGGGATTTAGTGGCACTGAGATATCCACCGATGCCATAGGGGCACCTAGCCACAAGGTGTTAGTCTTTTTAACACTGGGACACGGGTATACTCCACACAGCCCGATAACACCATCCATGTATGTGATATGAGGGTGGGGAGCACCATCTTCTCACTTGCAGGGTGAGTAAAGGGTGAGTGCAGTTGGAGCCGACGTGGAGTGGGGGCGCCATATCGACTAAAGGGTGCCGACCTCCGCTGTCAGGAAGGGAAAGGAGGGAGGCAATAACATACAGGGCCAGCCCCTTCCTTCCCTACTATCATCTGTGCACCCAGTTTTTAACGACTGTTCTGATGTGTATGTAGCATACGTGCTCAATTAAAAAGTATCTTTTTAACAGGAAAACATTTATGATTTACGGTGATAATTTTCCTAGGTAATCAAATTTATATGAATACTTGATATGGCCAGTTTCCTGTCAGGTCCAGTTAACTCTGCCTCCTGGACGGAAGACGCCAATCAGGCATTTTGCACTACAGTAAATCCTGACGGAGAGACAGGGATCGTTTCTCTTAAAATACAATTTAATGATCTTTATATATTGTATAAAGAATACACTAGGTCCTGGTGGGAGATCAAAACCCTGGAGAACTATCTCAAACATAGCATAGTTCCCAAAGGCTTACGTATCAATATATGTCCATCTCCTCGTACAGCGAGTCCTGAACTTCTGGAACTGTGGAAGAAGGAGTCAGTAGGTTCTTCCCTTAGGTTTATGAGTATTTTATTACACGAAGAGAGGAAGATCTTTGAGATAGCAACAAGTAAACTAAATCAGGGGATTGAAAACATTCTGAAGTCCAGGACTGATCCAGATTTTAGCAGACGGGAGAGTACTCTCCAGAATTCCCTGGAGAAATACCAGGGGTTCCTGAAAGAGAGGAAACATCTCCAGTTCCAGCGAGACTTCAGGGAGTTTTCAGAAAATCTTGCCTACTCTTTCATAAGGGAGAGACCTAAGGGGTCATCGTCAGAAGGAGATTCTGATCCAGAGGGTCCAAAAGGTGGAACGGGAGGCGGTGGAGGGAGAGGCAGAGGTAGGCGAAGGAGACCAAGAGGGGGGAAATGGGGCACGGGAGGTCCCCAGGGTCCTCAGGGCATTCCGGGCCAACCTGCACCATTTTTGCCTCAAGTACCACAACGCCCACAAGCACCACAAGGTGCCGGTGCTTCAAATCATCCAGTAGTACCCGAGGCTCCAGCCACGTCTCAGAACCAGTCTGGCCTGGCAGGAGGAGGCGGGAGGAATGCGGGTGGGGTTACTGGCAACTTTTTACCCTCTGGACCATCTTTACCTTGTTTCCCCAGTACTCCTTTTTTAGGGGTTCAGATTCCGAGGGACTACCCACTGAGAAACAGGGGTGGCCTATCACAGACACAACAGTGAGACAACTGGATGGAGGGCAGATTATCAATCTGTCCACCTACCAGCTGAGCCTCCATGAGTATGGTGTTCTCAAGAAAGGACTCTCCTTTGTACCTACGGGTAGATTCGATTGCTTTGGGTGGGTCAAAGATTTGAATCTATTCTGTAGAAAATTAAAATGGAAGAAATTTTTCTCCAAGCACAACAAAGAGGAGTGCCAAAAGATGGGCTTGGATGATGAGGACATTAACTGTTTCCATGATATGGCTCAATTGGCTCACCAAAACAGTGGGTGCAACGAAAGAGGACTCGGTCCCTTTACGGGACATAGAAACGGTAGTAAAAAGATGCCACCCAATTCTGACATGACGAGTGTCGATATCTTCATGAACTTAGTGGAAAGGGATCTCAAAAAGATCCCATGTACCAGCCAAGATCAAAACAGCAATCTAAGTGAGGCGGAAAAGAGGACCCTTTTGAAGCTTGAAAAAGAGCAAGGCCTTGTCATAAAACCATCTGACAAAGGGGGGAACATCGTGCTAATGAATCATGAGAAGTATCGTGAGATGTGCTACCGGATTCTCAACGATCACTCCGCGTATGAGGTTCTGCCCTCCAATCCTGTTGTAGGATATCTGGAAGAACTATCTGATATCCTGGATTATGCTAGGGAGGGAGGCCTCATTACAAAGAGCGAATATGATTTCATTAGACCGATCCATCCTGTGACTCCGACCTTTTATTCACTTCCCAAAGTGCATAAGGGATTAGGGGTTTTAAAGGGGAGACCAATAGTCTCTGGCATAGGCTCCTGCACCCAAAATGCAGGAGTTTACGTGGATACCATTCTCCGCCCTTTTGTGACAAGCCTCTCGTCCTATACGAGGGACACCGCTGATTTGCTCAAGAAACTTGACGGGGTCCATCTGGGGCAGGGTACTATATTGGCCTCAATTGACGTTGAGGCATTATATAGTAGTATTCCTCACAATCTGGGTGTACGAGCTGTGGAGTATTATCTCAACACGAGAACGACTGTATGCCGTAGTCACAATATTTTTGTCATCGACCTGCTGAGATTTGTGCTTTATCACAACACTTTTCTCTTTGACAGGAAGTACTTCCACCAGCTCAGGGGGACGGCGATGGGGAGCTCATGCGCCCCATCGTACGCTAACCTTTACCTGGGCTGGTGGGAGGAAACCATCGTGTTCAAAGACGGCACAAACTGGTGGGAACCCCATATTACCCTCTGGGCCAGATACATTGACGATGTGTTTTTGTTATGGTCTGGCCCCGATGGAAGTTTTGCAGAATTCGTTAAGTGCTTGAACCGCAACGACATCGGATTACAGTTTACATCCGAGAGCAATCCTACAGGACTCCCCTTTCTCGATGTGTTTATACGCAAGGAGGAGGATGGGTCTGTATCCACCAAGACCTATCGGAAACCGACATCGACCAATAGCTTATTAAGATGGGAGAGCCATCATCCGGCACCCCTTAAAAGAGGTATACCTAAGGGGCAATACCTAAGACTGAGGAGGAACTGTTCGGGGATGTCAGACTTTCGAGTTCAGGCAGACGACCTGACAAGACGCTTCGTGCAGCGAGGGTACCCACGTTCTGTGCTCCAGACAGCACGTACACATGCCGAGCAGCAGAACCGTGAGGCCCTGCTGATGAGTTGTGGTAAACGACAAAAAGAGGACTCGGGTATAACTAGGTTCATTGGGACCTTCGACTGTCAGAATGAAAAAGTCAGGACAGTGTTGCGCAGATATTGGGATATCCTGACTTCAGACCCTGATCTGAGGGGGTGTGTCTCCCCGTCACCCAGCGTCACGTATAGAAGAGGGAGGTCACTGAAGGACAGGCTTGTACATAGCCACTATAAGGCACCAACTAGTGGATCCACCTGGCTGGGAAGAAAACCTATAGGGTTTTATAAGTGTGGTGACTGCTCCTTCTGTGGATACATGGCACCATGCAAGTCGGTCCGGAGTGTGGCCACCAACAGAACTTTCTTCCTGCGTGATTTTGCAAATTGCAAAACGTCTGGCGTGATATACGTGGCTACGTGCACGTGTAGACTAGATTACGTGGGGAAGACCATCAGGGAGTTCAGACGCCGAGTAGGTGACCATGTGGGGGACATAAGAAGGTCCAGGGATACCCCATTGGCGCGACACATGAATATGGTACATGGGGGCGATCTTGAGAAACTATCTTTCAGAATAATAGAGGTGGTACAAAGTGGCCCAAGAGGGGGTAACCATGACCAGAGGATTCTACAAAGAGAAACGGAGTGGATCTTTAGATTTGGGTCTCTTACTCCAGATGGATTGAATGAGCAGATGTCCTTTGCGTGTTTTCTGTAGGAGGTAATGGGGAATGTGATCCTGCTGAAATTGGGGTAAAATTCATTTTTGTGAATTGTCTTATCTCTACATTGTATCTGGCCGAAGAAATGCTATTTTTCCTTGCCCTCTGTGACCAGATCTACTTCTTTGCCCCCTGTAGGTGTGCTGGATATAATAGAGGTTGTAAATGCCTTTGCCGGCCCATGAGAGGGCCTGCTCCATAATAACATCTCACCCAACATGTCACACTATCAATATAATCACACAGTGAACATCCATACATCCATCTCCTAATCCCCCTAGTTCTTATGTCAACCCTGCTGGTGAAATGACGCACTAGAGAGTTCCGGTTTGCCCTGTGGTTTCGCTCATCTCGTTGCATAGCAACGTCAGGCACACAGTGTGAACCGCAGCTGCCCATGCGCGGAGAGCGAATCGTCATCAGATGTGACGAGCCGAGATATCAACATCGCTTCCGCGCATGCGCGATGGCCTGGAGCGTCGCGTCGCAATGACGCTTGCGTTCCAGCGGCCATTATGGTGACGGTGGCTTGCGATCCAGGGGGTCCATACAGCTGCAGTTCAGCGGTGTTTTGAGACAAGACACATAGGGGGTGAGTTCAGTGGAGTGCTGGTCAATGTACACCCGTAATAGGGACGGTTTTGAACCGGGGATGGTGACTGACATACTGAGGTGGGGGCGGTGCAGGAAGTGTTTGGGAAGAGGAGGTGGCTTAGTATGATCGGACCAGATATAAGGGAGTCACCTACAACATGGTGGCTCCCTCTCATCTGACTATCATTGTGTGCGGTTGCTGGATCCACAACAATGGAACCACTATATCTGGCCTCCTGATGAAGTGAAACGCGTCGAGGCGCGCAGGGAGAGACTAGTGACCTTGGGAATGAGCTAAGTACCCCTCCCCGACAATCTCCCTATAATTCATGTGTACCACCTTATCTTTAATATCAACGGTGATAGACACATAGCTTCTGCCTTTAAATGCAGGGGAGAACTAGCGGGATTTAGTGGCACTGAGATATCCACCGATGCCATAGGGGCACCTAGCCACAAGGTGTTAGTCTTTTTAACACTGGGACACGGGTATACTCCACACAGCCCGATAACACCATCCATGTATGTGATATGAGGGTGGGGAGCACCATCTTCTCACTTGCAGGGTGAGTAAAGGGTGAGTGCAGTTGGAGCCGACGTGGAGTGGGGGCGCCATATCGACTAAAGGGTGCCGACCTCCGCTGTCAGGAAGGGAAAGGAGGGAGGCAATAACATACAGGGCCAGCCCCTTCCTTCCCTACTATCATCTGTGCACCCAGTTTTTAACGACTGTTCTGATGTGTATGTAGCATACGTGCTCAATTAAAAAGTATCTTTTTAACAGGAAAACATTTATGATTTAAGGTAATATATCAGCCTTAAACTACACGGGTGGAACTAGTTAATGATGTCAAGGCAGCTGGGACCACCGTCACCAAGAAAACCATTGGTAATACATTACGCCATAATGGATTAAAGTCCTCTAGTACCCACAAAGTCCCACTGCTCAAGAAGGCACATGTGCAGGCCCACCTCCAGTTTGCAAATGAGCACCTTGGTGATTCTAAGAATGAGTGGGAGAAGGTGCTGTGGTGAGATAAGACAAAAATTGAGCTATTTGGCATTAACTCAACTCGCCATGTTTGGAGGAAGAGAAATGCGGCTTATGACTCAAAAGAACACCGTCCCCACAGACAAGCATGGTGGTGGAAACATTATGTTTTGAGGTTGTTTCTCTGTTAAGGGCACAGGACTATCTCATCGCATCAATGGGATAATGGGTGGAGCCATATATCATAAAATCCTGAGTGACAACCTCCTTTTTTCCACCAAGACATTAAAAATAGGTCATAGCTATGTCTTCCTGCACAACAATGACCCAAAACAAACAGCAGAGGCAAAAAAGGAATACAAAAGAAGAGAGAAACATGATCTTGCATAATGACTATGAGAATACTTGGGAAGGCAACTACATCAAGCTAATGAAAATTTGCATGGGAAAAACAGACATAGGAAAAACTTCTTAAGAGTATTTGGAAAAATGGAGAAACTTAGCTGATGTATTGGCCAATTCAAGAGTGCCCGATAACCAATGACAAGGTGTTCTCCTTTATCTCATACCTAACCTATTGGCTCTGTTTGCGATTGAAATCTGCATTTCCCTACTATCATCTGTGCACCCAGTTTTTAACGACTGTTCTGATGTGTATGTAGCATACGTGCTCAATTAAAAAGTATCTTTTTAACAGGAAAACATTTATGATTTACGGTGATAATTTTCCGAGGTAATCAAATTTATATGAATACCTGATATATTACCTTCCTCATGTTCCTGGATACCCCACAAGGTGAGATTTTGCATGGAGCCCCAGGTCAATGTCATTTGACACTCATTTTACATTTCTTCCATTATCTTACTATTGCACCAACAGTTGTCTCCATCTCACCCAGCATCTTACTTACGGTTTTGCAGCCCATTCCAACCTTGTGTAGGTCTAGGATCTTTTCCCTGACATCCTTAGGCTAGGGTCAGACCTGCGTCTGCTCTCAGCCTGCAGAATCCATCAGAAACTTAGTTTTTGGCAGGCTCAGCACATAGCATTATCAGCATGTAGCGCTAAGCGCTGCCTGCCTATGTATCGCTATGGCAACATGATGCTTACCGCAGCCTTTGGCTCCACAGAGAATCCTCGGATATGCACTATTGCAGATCGGACAGGAAACGGGGTTTGCCCATGTTGTAGAGGTCAGAGTCTGACTGATTGAGATTGTGTACACGAGCCTTTTTTACAGGTGACAATTTAAAATAGCTGCCTTTAATGTGGGTATGAGTTGATTAGGAGTGTCTAACTGGCCTGTAGGAGCCAGAACTCCTAATGGTTAATAGGGGATCAAATACTTTTGTCTCTTCAAAATGAAAATATATTTATGTAATTTAGACAATATGATTTTCTGGATTTTATTTTTGATATTCCAGCTATCACTGTTAAAATTAACCTACCCTTAAAATTATAGACTATTCACGTCTTTGTCAGTGGGCAAAATAAGCAAGGGATCAAATAATTATTTCCTTCACTGTATATACCACAAAATGCTGTCACTGACAAATGCAACTCATCCTGATCAAAAAAAAAAATCAAAACCTCATATACCTATATTAGTGTAAAAAAATATTCTGACTCTTGGAATGTGACAGCAAAAAAACTAAAAATGCAGGTATTTTCCAAAGCCCAGAAAGAGACCCAGCTTTTCACGCTATGTAACTGCAGACTTGAGAGTCCTCACATCATGTGCAGCGTGCACTATGATGATCTTCCAGTGTAGGTAATGAGACGGAGCTGCCACGTGACCACGAATATGCAATTTGCATCTTCCCGGCCACATTTAGACAAGATGTGTTTGATCTCTCTCAATTCACTTGCATTGAGTCAGGCTGCGTATGTCTAGTCGGAATGTGGATTAGAGTGTGCATCTCACTTGTCCTAGCACCAGAGAATGCTCACAGCATGTGCGATGCGTGACGTGAGGATTCCAAGTCTGCAGTCACATAGAATCCATTAACCCGTTTTGTGAAAAATCTAGCCAACCTTTTAAGGGTTAAGAAAATAAAATACCATGTCTGGGTGCCGAGGAAGTTTACATTACAGATCTAATAGGCCAATTTAGATAACTATGATTTGGTTTACGTTTTTAGTCATTCATTATATTTTTCCTAACTCAAGTGAACCAAAAAAGCCAGACTTACTAAATTTGGAAATATCCCGTTATCTGAACACGAGACTTTAACATAATTAGAAACTATATAGTTGCCCTATAGTAAAAGTCATACAACACCACTTCTGTTTTACAGGCAGTTGATAAACTTCAGCAGTAACATAAACATGTCCCAACTACAGGCAGCAACACATTCCTCTTCCAAGCACAGGATCAGAAAAAGGCCAACACTTCTCTTTTATGGTTTCTATAAAAGATAAGCAAAGAAATGTTTGTTTTCTGATTTAATTATATTCATTTAATTATGCATTTAAGGATTTAGTACGTCTCTGTCTATATTATACACTATCATTTCTAGATGTCTAACTTAGTAGGATGTTGGTTTCAGCCTGAGGTCCATGCTGTTTAGTTTACAGAACACAAGTGTATTTACTCCACAGCTGAGACTAGGACTGGCTCTGAATTAGTAAAGCAAACAAAGATCCTTAAAAATGGTAAGGAATTTGAATTGCCAGGGTGGTCATTCATCAAGACGAGCATTTCAAACACAATCTAGTTTAAATATGTTGAAGAAGTCAAAAAGTGTGCTGGAAGGTTGTGTAGCTTTTCATTTATACTGTTATTGAAGGGTTTGCGTTGGATCAAGAAATATAGACCTATGACTGCAATTAATTTTCTAATGCAAAAAGAAACAGTGATGACTGAATATACAGAGAAATCAACCCAGGCTCTTCTGGTATGTTCCCCATACATTTAATTCAGATTTGATTTGTAGTTTTCCTTCTTACTATTGAATGCCTGTTTAAAGGGAGCCTGTCAACTACTAATAATTTATGCCCCCTTGCTATTACTGTCTGTCCTTGCAGCTTCATAGTACTATTGTAATCATACCTGTCTGAGCTCATAGTGCAATGTTATATGCGAAAAAAAAAGTATTTAAACCCTTAAATATTCTTATGTAAATGAAGGAGCGTGTAGTCACCATGGAGGATGTAGTCACTGTGGCAGGTTAATAGTTAATATTTCTGCTGAATGTCAGAAGATGTTGCGGGACCTGTTTGATGAACGATCATGTAACTATAATAGGTGACGTTAAGTCTCCAAAGACCATAATGTTTTTGCATGCTTAGCTCCACCCACAATGGTCACATGATCATTATATCACACAGGTCCTTTATACAGAGAAGTTTTCAATGAGTTAACAATTATCCTGTCAGAGCCACTACATCCTCCAAGGTGTCTACACACTGCCTCAGAAATGTAAGTGTATAAATGCTGTTTTTTCACCTTTAACATTACACTATTAGCTCAGATAGGATAGGACTATGAAGCTGCAGGGACAAACAGTGATATCTGGGGGGGGGCAGGGGGCATAAAGTAGCTGACAGGCTCCCTTTAAGGCATTAGACCAAAGCCCCATTAGAAATTAGCCTCAGTGATGACCCTTTTTGTGTGCACCCTTCTTCCCTTTCTTTTCTTTCTATCCTTTACCTTTTCTTTCTTTTTAGTTTTTGCCACTTTTCATTTTTGCTCTAACATAAAGGAAATAGCAAGGAGATTAGAGCTGTAAGTAGAGGAACGGTATAACCTTTTCGCGACAAAATTGATGCAGAAGATGTTCATTCTGCTTAGTCAGTTATTTCATAATTTTCACAGTGATAATATTCCATCCTTTACTCTCTTGTATGTTAAAACATATTAAAGACAAGCTTGGGACAAAAAAGATGTAAAAAATGAAAATGGCAAAATGGAGAAATGTCATAATATAATAAAAGAAACATTATTTTTTGTTAAATCTATGTGTGCTCTATCCCTAACCTCACCAACACCATTTTTTTGTTTACTTGGCTGTAGTGATGTTGTGCCATTTATGAATATGAAACTGACAGCCAAGCACTCTGTCCAATTGGCTATATAGCAAGTCAATGACATTTGTGCACTTTTTATGGAGCAGGTACTGTAGCAGACCAGCTCTATACACTGTGTGCAGAATTATTAGGCAAATTGTATTAAAAAGAATTATTTTTATTATTGATCAACAACTATGTTCTCAATCAGCCCACAAGACTCAAATATGAAAGCTTAATATTTTTGGAAGTTAGAGTGGGTTTTTTTTAGATTTGGCTATCTTAGGAGGATATCTGTTTGCGCAGGTAACTATTACTGTGCAGAATTATTAGGCAACTTAATAAAAACCAAATATATTCCCATCTCACTTGTTTATTTTCACCAGGTAAACTAATATAACTGCACAATATTTAGAAAAAAACATTTCTGACACGCAGAAACAAAACCCCCAAAAATTAGTGACCGATATAGCCACCTTTCTTTATGATGACACTCAACAGCCTTCCATCCATAGATTCTGTCAGTTGCTTGATCTGTTTAGGATCAACATTGCGTGCAGCAGCCACCACAGCCTCCCAGACACTGTTCCGAGAGGTGTACTGTTTTCCCTCCCTGTAGATCTCACACTTTAGGAGGTTCTCTATGGGGTTTAGATCAGGTGAACAATGGGGCCGTTTCATTATTTTTTCTTCTTTTAGACCTTTACTGCCCAGCCACGCTGTGGAGTAGTTGGATGCATGTGATGGAGCATTGTCCTGCATGAAAATCATGTTTTTCTTGAACGATACCGACTTCTTCCTGTACCACTGCTTGAAGAAGTTGTCTTCCAGAATCTGGCAGTAGGTCTGGGAGTTGAGCTTCACTCCATCCTCAACCCGAAAAGGTCCCACAAGTTCATCTGTGATGATACCAGCCCATACCAGTACCCCACCTCCACCTTGCTGGTGTCTGAGTTGGAGTGAAGCTCTCTGCCCTTTACTGATCCAGCCTTTGGCCCATCCATTTGGCCCATCAAGAGTCACTTTCATTTCATCAGTCCATAAAACCTTTGAAAAATCAGTCTTAAGATATTTCTTGGCCCAGTCTTGACATTTTATCTTATGTTTCTTGTTCAAAGGTGGTCGTTTTTCAGCCTTTTTTACCTTGGCCATGTCCCTGAGTATGGCACACCATGTGCTTTTTGATACTCCAGTAACGTTGCAAATCTGAAATATTGAAACACTGGTGGCAAATGGCATCTTGGCAGCTTCACGCTTGATTTTCCTCAATTCATGGGCAGTTATTTTGCACCTTTTTTGCCCAACACACTTCTTGCAACCCTGTTGGCTATTTGCCATGAAACGCTTGATTGTTTTGGACTTTTCAGAGCCCGTCAAATCTCTCTTCTGACCCATTTTGCCAAAGGAAAGGAAGTTGCCTAATAATTAAGCACACCTTATATAGGGTGTTGATGTCATTAGATCACACCCCTCCTCATTACAGAGATGCACATTACCTGATTTACTTAATTGGTAGTTGGCTCTCAAGTCTATACAGCTTGGAGTAGGACAACATATATAAAAAGTATCATGTGATCAAAATACTCATTTGCCTAATAATTCTGCACACAGTGTATACATTCTGTTCTAGATACATATGGATATATTCCTCTGCAGGGACATGATTTAGAATAAAAAATGTCATATTTACCTGTTTTTTAAGGAAATCTAAAGGTGTATGGATCATGGTTGCAGGGGGTGCAACTATTAGCAGCCTATGCTAGTGGGAGGCCAGCCTACACCAGTGACCTTTCGTTTGAGAATCAGCCTAATTACACACAGGACTATTAGGGAATATGAGAACAGGTTGCAATTTATAATATAATATAAAGAAAGAAAATGACTTTCAAACACAAGGAACAAACCAGGAACAATGCAGTGACATGACAAGAATTTACATAACTAATCATATTCTATATAGTTGCAAGTCAAATTAATGCATGAAATAGCCATGATGATTGTCTATACAATGGAGTTAGTCTGATGCTCAAAGCTGTAGTGGATGGTGAGATATGGAGTCAGAAAGTCAAAAGTTCAAAACATTGTTACCCTTTTGCTCATCAGTGTATACACCAGGAAGGGTCCAGGATAAGGGACATGTGGAAGGCACCTGCATGACATTACATGCCACCAGCCAATCAGAACCCGGCAGCTGACGTTGGTGTGTCAGGCATTGGAGTTGCATGGTAGTTACATCGTGCATCGCCATAGCAGACATGCCAGTATCAGCTGTTGACATTTGCACCAGAAAATGAGAAAAATGCGCTTTTTTATGCGGTAGGAAACAGAAGCAGAAAAGGGAACAAATAAACCAGGATGAGGGAAAGTGATGGGTGAACTCAAATTTTAATGTTTGGGGTCTGTACCGAATAAAAGAAAAAAGAAAAAGTTTACCACACTGCACATCCTAATTCCAAGCAACAGCTCCAATATTGTGGCAGGTGCTTGCCAGCAAGAAAATACGGCACTTCAAACAAGTCAATGTAAAATTCTGACTGTGCTTGTTTATTAATAATCCATGATCATATGATAGCTAAAGGGGGCAGACAAGGGTGCAATAG
Source organism: Allobates femoralis (assembly GCA_033576535.1). Lineage (NCBI taxonomy): Eukaryota > Metazoa > Chordata > Amphibia > Anura > Aromobatidae > Allobates > Allobates femoralis. The sequence goes on along the minus strand of JARQOC010000002.1, from coordinate 551,138,249 downwards.
GGTCTTATCTCTTTATTAAAAGTTACTTATCTTGCAATATACTTGCTCAGTTTGCCCAGTTGTATGACCCCCAACTGGTGTATTTACCTTATACAGCTGCCGCTGGATTCACCATTCCACGTGGATGGCCGTGCAAACTACAGATCTAAAGGACAAAGCATTAAAACAATCCGTGGTGCTGTATGAATGGAGATGGACCAGAATCTTTCAGGAAATGGTGGTTTATTTCAACGCGTTTCAGGGCTGTCCCAGCCTTCTTCATCAGGAATACACCAAAAATAATGACCAGCAAGATACAAAAATACAACTCTATAAGCAGGAACAGCCAATGACAATTCACCACATGATCACGGCGTGTCAAGGGAGGGCATAATGACATCACAATGTAAAATGGTCACCTAGATATTTTATATTAACAATGTCCACAGATGGTCAACCTGATATCCAAAATAACATTGGTTTGAATGGAAAGATTCATATCTCTTTGTAACATTGGATGTAGCATCTCTATATACTATACAGCATGAAATTGGTCTGGAATGTGTTAAAAAGTACCTAATTACTGATATGAGGATCCCTGATGAACAGAAAGACTTCATTTTGAGAGGTCTTGAGTGCATATTAAAATTTTTTTTTGCACTTTTGGATAATTTTTACCATCAGATACGGGGAACAGCGATGGGGTCTAAGGTAGTTTGGTCTTAAGCAAATTTCTTTATGGGTGCTTTTGAGGACATTTATATAAAAATAATTCCCAAAAAGATGGTCTTAAGCTCTATAAAAGATATATAGACAATATCTTTATTTTCTGGGATCAACAAAATAATGACATCCATAATTTTCTGAATGAAATATTCATGAATATATGGTGATTAAAGTTTGAGCCCCATATACGTGGCAGTACTATCAATTTTCTTGACTTGACAATTTATCTGAGCAATAATTGAATCCAGACCAAAACATTTTTTAAACCAGTAGACCGCAAAAGCTATGTGCATCACTCTAGTGGGCACTATAAAAAGTGGCTTAGAAATATTCCCCTAAACCAGTTTAAAAGGGTAGGAAAAAATTGCTCCACTGAATAAGATTTCTTAGTTCAATCAAAAGTACTGATGGAAAGATTCTCAAAGAGGAAATACTAGGGATGGGCGAATCTACTCGCTAGGACTCGTTACTCGGCGAGTAGTAAGGGACTCGCAGGACTCGGTACTCTGCGAGTTTCCCAGTGATTACTCGCACGAGTCCAATGCAAATCAATATCAATCCTAGATTTGTCAGAAACGCTGACAAAACTAGGATTGCCATTGTTTGCATTAGACTCGTGCGAGTAATCACTGGCTACTGTGCCAGTGATAGCAGGGAAACTCGCAAAGTAACTGCTGTTTCTTTGCGAGCCGAGTCCAGCTGTCTTCTCTGTGCAGCTCCAGGGTCCTAGAGCCCGCCTGCTGCCTGACGTAGCAGTGCTGAGATTGTTCTCAGTCTGCTCATTCCCTGTGTACAGACATGAATGTCTGTGCACAGAGATGATGTAGCAGTGCTGAGATTGTTCTCAGTCTGCTCATTCCCTGTGTACAGACATGAATGTCTGTGCACAGAGATGATGTAGCAGAGCTGAGATTGTTCTCAGTCTGCTTATTCCCTGTGCATAGACATCTATATTTATGCACAGGGGATGTAGCAGAGAGGACATCGCGTTTTGGACTGCGTCGGACGGAAGAGGATTTTTTTAATTAAAGATGGAGTCCCTAATGGCTTTTTTTTTTATTTCTAATAAAAATTTTTCCTTGTGTTGTGTTTTTTTTAAAACAATTTAATAGAAATTCATGGCGGTCATGTCTAATATTGGCGTGACTGCCATAAATTTCGGGCTTAGGGCCAGCTGATAATACAAAGCTGGCCCTAACCTCTTTATTACCCAGCGTGCCATCGCTACCAGGGCCGCTGGAAGAGCGGGGTTCAGCGCCAGAGGATGGCGCTTCAATGAACGCGCCATCTTCTGGGGCGGCTGCGGGCTGCAATTTGCAGCGGGGGGTGCCCAGAAAGCTTGGGCATCCCTGCGCTGCGGATTCCAGCCCCCAGCTGCTTAGCTGTACCTGGCTAGACATAGAAATTGCGCGGAGCCCCACGCATGTTTTTTTTTATTATTTCATGAATTTCAGAGTCAGAGTCTCAGAGTCAGAGTCTCAGAGTCAGAATCTCAGAATTTCATGAAATAATAAAAAAAAAATGCGTGGGGCTCCGCGCAATTTCTATGTCTAGCCAGGTACAGCTAAGCAGCTGGGGGCTGGAATCCGCAGCGCAGGGATGCCCAAGCTTTCTGGGCACCCCCCGCTGCAAATTGCAGCCCGCAGCCGCCCCAGAAGATGGCGCGTTCATTGAAGCGCCATCCTCTGGCGCTGAACCCCGCTCTTCCAGCGGCCCTGGTAGCGATGGCACGCTGGGTAATAAAGAGGTTAGGGCCAGCTTTGTATTATCAGCTGGCCCTAAGCCAGAAATTTATGGCAGTCACGCCAATATTAGACATGACCGCCATGAATTTCTATTAAATTGTTTTAAAAAAAACACAACACAAGGAAAAATTTTTATTAGAAGTAAAAAAAAAAAGCCATTAGGGACTCCATCTTTAATTAAAAAAATCCTCTTCCGTCCGACGCAGTCCAAAACGCGATGTCCTCTCTGCTACATCCCCTGTGCATAAATATAGATGTCTATGCACAGGGAATAAGCAGACTGAGAACAATCTCAGCTCTGCTACATCATCTCTGTGCACAGACATTCATGTCTGTACACAGGGAATGAGCAGACTGAGAACAATCTCAGCTCTGCTACATCATCTCTGTGCACAGACATTCATGTCTGTACACAGGGAATGAGCAGACTGAGAACAATCTCAGCACTGCTACATCAGGCAGCAGGCAGGCTCTAGGACCCTGGAGCTGGCAGCCAGCACAGAGAAGACAGGACTCTTATCTGTGCGAGTTTCCCAGCGATTACAGTTACAAAGTAAACGAGTCCAATGCAAATAAATGACAAAACTAGGATTGCTTCAGGCTGAAGCTTCCGAGACACATCTGCGATTTGTAAATCTCACACTACTCGCTATTACTCGCTTCCCCATTCATTAACATTGGACTCGCTAGACTCGCAACGAGTAGCGAGTCCTGTGATCGGACTCGCTAGAGTCAAGCGATTCCGAGTAATTTAGGATTCGCCCATCACTAGGAAATACCCAAATGGTTTAGTAAAAGGGGCATTCAGTAAGAGCAGAAATATGAAGCAAGAGCAATTTCTTATCGTTAACAAAGAGAAAAAAGACAAAGTGATTGATAGTACAAACATATGGCAGTTTAATTTAATCACCATTTATAATGGTCGCCATCAAAATATCAAACATATATTGTCCAAGCATTGGCATATCTTGTTGAGCGATCCCTTACTGAGTTCAGTCTTACCCCAGAATCCTAGTATAACCTTTTGTGGGGCTCCGAGCATTAAGAGTATATTGGCCCCTAGTCGTTTGAAAATCTTCAGAAGTAATATTGTTGAAAACAAGTAAAAAATATCATCAAAAAGGGTATATAAATGTAATAAGAACAATTGTATGTGTTGCCACATAATTAAGACGGGTGATCATTTCATCTCTAACACCACAAAATATAGGTTTACTATCAAATATGATATGAATTTCTCGTCCAGCTTTGTTGTTTATTTGTTGGAGCGTCCATGTGGGTTACAACATATAGGGCACACCTGACAAGCCCTACATCTATGATTAAACAAGCACAAATCAAATATAAAAAAATGGATTCCAACAGCATGGAGTATCCCAACATTTTGACAAATATAATAACAGGGATTTTGCACTATTAAAAATGATGCCGATAGACCAGATTCCTGAAAATGTAAATAATCGAATTGGAGCACTGAACAGGAGGGAAAGATTTTAGATGTATAAATTGGGGACCCTATAACCAAAAGGGCTTAATTTGGTAACAGAGATAATTAGATTTTTTCTTTGTTTCAATATTATATCATTTGAAGTTGTTGTTTGGGAGATATCTCCTTTCCATCTCAGTGTTGGTAACAGTCATAATAACGGTTTTTGCCTGCTTGATTATGCCTTCCCTTGACACGTCAATGATCATATGATAAAATACAGACACATAATGTGGAAACAGCTGATGTGTTTCTGGCGCTACTGCGCCCTTAATTATAGTCTGTACTGAACACTCTGTGTCTGTGCACAAACTGCGAACACAGACTTCCCTGAGAAGTCCGAGTTATTGTTTGGGTTCGGCCACCCAGGTAAAGGGCTAGGGGCTGCAAAAAGAAGCAAAATAGGAATTAAAAGCGTGACTTTATAGTTACCAGTCTCTGAGCTACTTTTGGGTTTGCACTTTAAGCCTCATGTATATAACTCTGCTTTGCCCGCCCACCCTCAGTGACAACATATGTGATTGGTTGCTGTCAGACTGCACCCCCACCCTCTTCGCCCGCATCTGTGATTGGGTACCATACACATTAGTGTAAAAATAACTGACATAATATTAATGAAAAACAAATAAATACCGTATATACTCGTGTATAAGCCGAGTTTTTCAGCACAAAAAATGTGCTGAAAAGTCCCCCCTCGGCTTATACACGAGTATATACGGTAATGAGAAAAATTTAGAAAAAATTCTTGTATACAGCCCCCCCGTGGTATACCGGGCCCCCCCTGTGGCAACCTGTAAAGGAAACGATGATTATACTTATCGGGTCGCTGTCGCCGACGCCGACGCTCTGTCACCGTCCGTCACCGCGCTCCTCCTGGTCTTCATGCTTCCTTCACCGTCGCACAGGAAATGACGTCATTTTCTGTGCGCCGATGAAGGAAGCATGAAGACGGGAAGGAGCGCGGTGACGGACGGTGACAGAGCGTCGGCGTCGGCGACAGCGACCCGATAAGTATAATCATCGCTTCCTTTACAGGTGGCCACAGGGGGGGCCCGGTATACCAGGGGGGAGGGCTGTATACAGCCGGGTACCGCTGTATACAGTGGGGGCTGCTGTATACCCCTCTGGGGCTGCTGTATACCCCTTTGGGGCTGCTGTATACCCCTCTGGGGCTGCTGTATACCCCTCTGGGGCTGCTATATACCCCTCTGGGGCTGCTATATACCCCTCTGGGGCTGGGGCTGCTGTATACCCCTCTGGGGCTGCTGTATACAGCTCTGGGGCTGCTGTATACCCCTCTGGGGCTGCTATATACCCCTCTGGGGCTGCTGTATACCCCTCTGGGGCTGCTGTATACCCCTCTGGGGCTGCTATATACCCCTCTGGGGCTGCTATATACCCCTCTGGGGCTGGGGCTGCTGTATACCCCTCTGGGGCTGCTGTATACCCCTCTGGGGCTGCTATATACCCCTCTGGGGCTGCTATATACCCCTCTGGGGCTGCTATATACCCCTCTGGGGCTGCTGTATACCCCTCTGGGGCTGCTATATACCCCTCTGGGGCTGCTATATACCCCTCTGGGGCTGCTGTATACCCCTCTGGGGCTGCTATATACCCCTCTGGGGCTGCTATATACCCCTCTGGGGCTGCTGTATACCCCTCTGGGGCTGCTGTATACAGCTCTGGGGCTGCTGTATACAGCTCTGGGGCTGCTGTATACCCCTCTGGGACTGCTATATACCCCTCTGGGGCTGCTGTATACAGCTCTGGGGCTGCTGTATACAGCTCTGGGGCTGCTGTATACCCCTCTGGGGCTGCTGTATACCCCTCTGGGGCTGCTGTATACCCCTCTGGGGCTGCTGTATACAGCTCTGGGGCTGCTGTATACAGCTCTGGGGCTGCTATATACCCCTCTGGGGCTGCTATATACCCCTCTGGGGCTGCTATATACCCCTCTGGGGCTGCTGTATACCCCTCTGTGGCTGCTGTATACAGCTCTGGGGCTGCTGTATACAGCTCTGGGGCTGCTATATACCCCTCTGGGACTGCTGTATACCCCTCTGGGGCTGCTGTATACAGCTCTGGGGCTGCTGTATACAGCTCTGGGGCTGCTGTATACCCCTCTGGGGCTGCTGTATACCCCTCTGGGGCTGCTGTATACCCCTCTGGGGCTGCTGTATACAGCTCTGGGGCTGCTGTATACAGCTCTGGGGCTGCTGTATACCCCTCTGGGGCTGCTATATACCCCTCTGGGGCTGCTGTATACCCCTCTGGGGCTGCTGTATACAGCTCTGGGGCTGCTGTATACAGCTCTGGGGCTGCTGTATACCCCTCTGGGGCTGCTGTATACCCCTCTGGGGCTGCTGTATACCCCTCTGGGGCTGCTGTATACAGCTCTGGGGCTGCTGTATACAGCTCTGGGGCTGCTGTATACAGCTCTGGGGCTGCTGTATACCCCTCTGGGGCTGCTATATACCCCTCTGGGGCTGCTGTATACCCCTCTGGGGCTGCTGTATACAGCTCTGGGGCTGCTGTATACAGCTCTGGGGCTGCTGTATACCCCTCTGGGGCTGCTGTATACCCCTCTGGGACTGCTGTATACCCCTCTGGGGCTGCTGTATACAGCTCTGGGGCTGCTGTATACAGCTCTGGGGCTGCTGTATACAGCTCTGGGGCTGCTGTATACAGCTCTGGGGCTGCTGTATACCCCTCTGGGGCTGCTATATACCCCTCTGGGGCTGCTGTATACCCCTCTGGGGCTGCTGTATACAGCTCTGGGGCTGCTGTATACAGCTCTGGGGCTGCTGTATACAGCTCTGGGGCTGCTGTATACCCCTCTGGGGCTGCTGTATATACCACTGGGGAGGCTACTGTATACTACCACTGGGGAGGCTGCTGTATACTACCACTGGGGAGGCTGCTGTATACCACTGAGGGGGCCTGTATACCACACTGCTGGGGGCTGTATACCTGTGCTGGGGTCCACCCTCGGCTTATACACGAGTCAATAGGTTTTCCCAGGTTTTGGGGGCAAAAGTAGGGGGGTCGGCTTATACACGGGTCGGCTTATACACGAGTATATACGGTATTTGAAACAAATTATGCATGGGATCCCCCATATATTGACTTCCAGTGCAGATAAAGAAAATGGCTGTGAGCTAAAGCCCTAATCGGTAAGCTGTGTGCATTATCTTGGCTGGATATCCATTAAGGTGGTCCCCAATTGGATGTTTTTACATTATTTAAATAAATGATTAAAAAGAAATGGTGCATGGTTCCCCTCCAATTTTGATAATCAGCCAAGATAAAGCGGGGGTTGGTATTTTCACCCAGGGGAGGCCTATGGTTACTGTGCTCCCATGGGCTAAGAATAGCAGCACACAGCTGCCCTAGAAATGATTCATCCATTCCTTGTGCTTTAACTGGCTCTTCCCAATTGCCCTTGTGCTGTGGCAATCGGGGCAATATGAGGGGTTTATGACAACTATGAGTTAACAGCTGTCATCAAGTCCTTTTATGAGACCCCCCACATTACCAATCCTGTAAGTAAATACGGTAGTTAAAAAACACAGAGAAAAATATTTTACTTAAAATAAAAAACACAGACTCCTTCTGTTACCCGTTTATTAACCCTAAACATATCCTTACAACTCTGACTTTAATCCACAATCAGGCACCTTGAAGATCTCCAGCTCTGCTACATTCAGAGCGCATGCTTAGTAGCAACATTAAAGTGAATGCTCCATGCAAGTTCCAGCACACCCTGATGGCACTAAGAGAAATGCACGGGGTCCAGCATATGTTGATACCAAGCTGAATTAATGCACACTGCTGGGGTCTGCAGCTTGCAGTCGTATGCTTTTTCTGCACTGTGTATCAATATATGTCCCAGGATGGGGACATATAAAATGGAAGTGGCCCAGGATGGAAGACATAAATACCAGGAAGTGGCCTGGAATTGGAAACATATATGCCAGGATGAGGAACATCTATCTATGCTAGGATGTGGGACATACCACGATGGTGCCCAGGATGCAAGACATATATACCAGGATGCAGGACATACACTTATGAGCAAACGTTTGACTTTCAGGCTCCCTATTTCAACATCCACTATAGCTTTGATTGTGAGACTAGGAAAAGTTCAGAATGGGGAACATGTATACTAGGAAGAGTGACATATATAGCTGGACGTGTCTCAGGATGGGAGATATATACAACAGGAAGAGGTCCTCAATAGGGGACATTAGTATAGAATAGAGGACATTAAAACATAATGAAGGTGGAATGGAAAAACAACATGTATGTTTTTATATGTTTTAGGAAGTTACAATGTCATTTACATCTGACCAACATGCAGTGAGAGAGGGGCCCAAGTCCAGATTTTACACCAGGGCCCATCGAACTCTAGTTATGCCACTGTGCAAATCTTTTAAACAGTAGTTGTCTGTGCTTAATAGAATTACTATAACTTGGCATCTTCTCCAGTTAATAAATATACAGTGGTGTTTACTAAATGATGTATAGCCTGTAAACACAACACCGCTTTTGAATTATTTTGCATATATTGATGACAGATTATTTGTGATTGAAGAGGTAAGCAATGGCTCATTAAGCAATATAAATCAAAATGTTCCTTTGTGAGGGCATACAATCAATAGAGTTTGTGCAGACATTTGCTTACAATGTTTAAAGAGTAAATTATTATGAGATATATGAAAAATGAATCAATATGAGAGCTTAGAGATATCAGAATATCAAGAACAGATTTAATGGCCAGGTTTAAAAAGTATGAGATGAATTGACCTTAAAGTTTAAATATCATTTCATTGAAAATAAAGAATGCTGCACTGATTGTTAATGATGGGTCACATATCAGCTAGTATTATGCTGTTTTTGTCCCATATAACTTATTTTCTCACATTTTTCTGTGCTCTTTTAAATACTGAATTTTATGACTGTGTGGGCATGGCCAGCAGCTGATAGGGAGCAGTGCAATGTGACAGCAGAGAAGAGGTTAACAGAGATCATGACTGAGCAGAGAAGGAGCCAGATGACAGATCAGAAGCTTGAGCTAAGGAAAGAGAAGTTTGCAGTGATCCTGACATTCTGACATTGCTTAGCAACTGTGCTGTAGCGTGAAGTAATCTGATAGATATTTTCCTCACCAGCTGCAGTCAGGAGCTCACACACAGTGTAGGCCACGTCCCTCCCTTATATGGTTACATCTCCTGTATTCAGTGTGAAGACGGAACTGACTGAGACTGAATATATGTCTTTTTCACACACAGTGTAGTGGCGACACCTTGTGGAAGGTTTATGAATGGTTTTCAACCAGAATTTTCTAATGAAGTATATTAGAACATTTATTATAATCACTTGCTCTATGTTATCAGTAAATAAAAATTTAAACGGCAATTATGCTTTAAAGCTATGTTCACACAGGGCATTTTTGACCTGCCTTTTTAATTTGGTTTTATGTAAATATATGCTAATCTAATCCTGGATTTTTAGTTCCCAGCAAAGCCTATGTGATTCAGGGAAAATCTGTCCACACACAGTGGTTTTATTTCTGTGCAGAAAGTGGAAACCCCACAGGTTTTGCTGCATTTTTAAAAATAATGAGCATGTCAATTTGTGGTGCCCTACCAATGCAGGTAACCACATATCTCTCTACTGCACAGCTGGGATTCCACAGCAGGTACTACTACGAACAACACCTTCCACCCTGGCACAGTAAGGGGAGCTCAACCTGCTGCTGTTAGGCAGGATTCCCTATATATACTGCTGCTGGGGAGGAGCGACTCAGTGTGTGTGCAGACGCTAGAAGAGCTGCAGAGAAGCTCTGGTGATCGGTGCCACGTGTAGGCCCGAGCTAGCGACCCAGGAGTAGCCTTTCAGCATCCCACCAGCCTAAGTGGGACTGAAGGCAAGGAGTTTAGAGGAGAAGCAGAAGCAAAAAACAGGTAGCTCCAGCCGTGAGTTCGTTCCAGAGGGGGAGAGAGAGAAGCCGGATATTGGGGAACCGCACCAGTGGAGAACTACAAGTCCCACAAGAAACCCCTTGGCACTGTGGAAGCTACAGCTACCCGGTCTCCTGAGAGAGTCAAGGAAAGGGAGCCAGGAGCAGTGGCCACTGCAGAATTAGAGAAGGTTGTCCCGGAGACCGCACAGGAGGGAAAGAGACACAGACAGGAGAAGAGAGTGGAGGCAAGTCAGGATTCAATAGACTGCGCTTCAGTGAATACAAAGGGAAGGAGGCCTTATACCCACTTGCTGTGGGAGCCCACTGTGCAGCCCGGTCACCTTGCTTTGGACTATTTACCTGAATTTCACCAGTAAAAAGGTAGAGACTTCAAGTGTGTGCGTGCATCCTTTCCTATCCCTCACCGTGCCCTCAATAGACTTTCCCTACTCTCATCCACCGCCCCAGCTCTGCTACAACCTGCTCACCTCACTAAGCTGCCCCGGAAGTCCAGGTCCTGCCTGCGGGGACCATACCATCACTGCCGCAATCCCACCGACCTCCAGAGGACTGTAGCGGCGCTGGTGACCCTTCTTTAGACACAGTAGGTGGCGTCACGACAAACCTTGTATATAATCCCTGTAAATAATCCCTTTTCAAGAGCACCACTCCCCAGTACACGGGCTCAGGCGCGGCCGCCATTCCCCGTGATACAGAGTTAGCCCACTGCCGCCTGATCCCCGAGTACCCCTTGCCCTGGGGCGCAACAAATTCTTTTCTGTGGTTTTGCTATAGGTTCTACCGCAAATCTGCAGCAAAAACGCACCAAATTCATAAGAAAAAACAAAGCACACCTCCTGCCAAGAAAACAGCAAACCCTTGAATTTGCTGTGGATTTGCTGCTTTTTTTGCAAGACCAAAAACCAGTGCGTGTGAATTTAGCCTAATATCAACATTTCATTCAGCTCAATTAGCTGCCAGCTCTCTTTATATTAAACTATTAAATGGAAGAAGTCAAAACATTTCAACATTCAGTTGAAAAACAGGTTTTTCTACATTTTTTTAGGAGACAGTTGTTAAAAATGATGTACAAGAACAGACCTGTAGTATTATAATGCTTATATTTGTAATGGCAAATAACTGCAACCCAGATGGCAATCTCTCAGGGGAATCATTTTAATATACAAATGTTTGTGTAAAAATGTGTAACAGTATGCGGTAATGGTATTTGGTTTGCAAATCTTAGGACAAAGGAGCAATACATTGTTTCCATAATTTGTTTTAAGTGATACAAAGGATGTTTTTTGTGTGTGTATTCTTAAGAACTTACAACATACTTAAAATTCTTGACCTTAGGTCTTTTTGTTCGAAGCAAGTAAGAAAATTGAACCAATGTAAACTTGTGACGTTACAAAAACATCAAAAAGTGCTGAAACGTCAGAAGAGAAACTTACTATTGCAGTGACGGCGCACTTTACCTGTTTGTTATATGGTTCTGTTTTCTTAAACCTGAAGTGAACATGATCAGGCCATAAAACACCTGTTGAATGAAAATAACTGGAGGGCTTTTTTCTTCCTGAGAAAGATATAACCTTGAAATAACCTACTCAACATTTACCTGTCAGAAATTGTCACTTCTTTAATGAAGGGACAATATTTACTTATTTACATCTATTGACAATTTAAAAGGTTTAGTCTGCATTACTGATTCGGATAATGCCTTGCAAACACATTGTAACTTTATCATTTTTAGTGAAAAAGAAAAAAGGAGATGGGAAGCGCTCCCTTTGAGAAGAACCCAGTGGTCTTGTGGAGGACAATAATTGTAAGGAGAGGGTGGTTCGCCTCTCACCTGAAGAGGATGTGCACCTGTGCACAACCTCAGTGATGCGTATGAGATTGGGCTGCTGTCTCCAGATGGCTCTGGTGCCACTCTCGCAGTCATTTTGTCCTTGGCCAGTCACGTGGGATGCCACCCGGTCATGGGACCCGTACATCAGCAGGAAACACATCACCGCAGGTCCTGCACACTCGGGCAGCTTCAGATCGACATGTCTGCAGCACCCGGCAGCTTCGCCACAATCCCGATGGATAGAACAATAAAGGAAGATATTATTTTGTGGTCAAAAGATTGAGCAGTGGGGTACACAGGACAAAGGGTAGTTTTAGATGGAAGGTTAACAAACCTCCTTATTAGAATATACCACAACGCGTTTCAACAATGAACTGTTGTCTTCTTCAGGTCGATTTACCTTTGCCCTGTGTGCCCCAGCTCTCCATCGTTTGACCACAAAATATCTCTTCCTTTATTTATCATTTTTAGTGGCTTTATCCAATTTTACCAAAACATTTGTTTTTGTATAACAGAGTTCACAGCAGGGGCGGACCCAGACTGTAGTGGGCCCTGGTGCAAGAAATTTTTCGGGGCCCCCCCCCTGGAACTCAGTGCCAGAATAGTGCCGCGGGTGTGCATCACAGCCAGCGGCGTAGCAACTGTTTGTGATGCCCGGGGCGGTCGAAAAATTTGCCGCCCCTTTGGTTATTGATAATCTGGAAGTCTACATAGTATATACTGTCTGCCCCTATATACAAGAATATAACTACTATACTAAAACACAAAGAGAAGGGGTGCAATTGCTACCTCTTCACAACCCCAGTGTATGGCAACAAGCAGGAGTCAAGGAGGGCCCGGGGCCGAAGTAATTTTCGCCGCCGTGCTGTGGAGTTCATAATGCAATATAAATGCAAAAAACCTTTATTCTTAATATTATGTCACAATACCGGGATCTGAGGATCTTCTATTTCGAGGTCAGGGACTCTCTGATGCCATGTTGCTGCCTGTCTCGCTGTCTTCCTCTTTTGACACTGCAGTGTGGTGGACAAGAGAGCATTAACTGGTTAATAACAAGAAGCATGGAGTGTACTGAGCCATAAACCCTCCCCATACCAGTAGGATTACTATATGGATATTAGTATTAGGGTACAGACACACTGGCGTGAAACTCTGATGCGTGCAATGTGTGATTTTCTTGCATTGCAATCAATCTCTGAGAGCACAATGGTGAGTGTCGGACGCTTTTTTCTCATCCAGATTCAGGATGAGAAAAAAGTTGCAACATGCTGCGACTGTATGTGACTCACTAATGCAAGTCTATGGGTATGACAAAATCACGGACCGCACACGGACAGCACACGAACCATCAGAGTCTGAGGCTGCGTTCACACATTGTGTATTTTGCTGCGCTTTTTTACGCACGCTTTTTCAAAATACGCAATATGCATTTTGTCTGCCAGCAAAGTGAATGGGAAATTCACTTTGCAGTGCAGACATTGCGCAAAAATACGCAGTGCGTTTATGGGAGAAAACGCAGCTGCGTAAAGAATTGATATGTCAATTCTTTACGCAGCTGCTGCTCCTGCGTTTTCTCCCTGTGATGTCACAGTGGGGAGGAAGAATCCTGCTTCCTCCTCCCCTCTGTGACAGCTGTGACCGCCCATTAGATTTCACAGTGTATTAATATACACTGCGAAATCTAAATTAAACAAAGGCAAGTGTATGAAAAATAATAAAGAATGAAATACTTACCTCTCCGACGCCTTTACCCGGTGTCCGGTCTCCGGTGCCAAGACCTGCGGTGACGTCAGAGGGGCGTTCCCGGCGCTGATTGGGCGCTCGCGGTCATGTGATACATCACATTCTGGGGTAAAGAAAGCGCAGTGTGTGAAAGCCCCTGCGTATTTTGTTGCGCTTTTTTTGCGTGGCCGAAAAACGCGGCAAAAAGCATGTGCGCAAAAAAGCGCAACAAAATACACAATGTGTGAACACAGCCTGACACGTTTTTTTCACGGATACATTCTCATTCTGCAGCTGAGAACACTGTAACATGTTCCTGTAAATGATTCTACAGTAATAGCTGCTGAGAAAAACAACAGATTGCACACAGACATCACACGGATGTGATCTGAGAGAAATGTCGGACACTCGCACAGCAGTTGGATGCCAAACGGACTAAAAAAACAGATGTCACTCGTCCGACTCTCCTGGAAACAGACCGATTTTAAGGCGGCGGGAGACAGTGTACCACCATGTCCCTAGCTCCGTGCTGTGCACAGTGTACCACCATGTCCCTAGCTCTGTGCTGTGCACAGTGTACCACCATCTCCCTAGCTCTATGCTGTGCACAGTGTACCACCATGTCCTCAGCTCCGTGCTGTGCACCACCATGTCCGCTGCCCACACTCCACCATGTCCTCTGCACACCCTCCCTCCACGTCCTCTGCACACCCTCCCTCCACGTACTCTGCACACCCCCCTCGTCCTCTGCATACCCCCCACGTCCTCTGCACACCCCCCACGTCCTCTGCACACCCCCCACGTCCTCTGCACACCCCCCACGTCCTCTGCACACCCCCCCACGTCCTCTGCACACCCCCTCTGCACCCCCCCACGTCCTCTGCACCCCCCCCACGTCCTCTGCACACCCCCCACGTCCTCTGCACACCCCCCACGTCCTCTGCACACCCCCCACCCTCCTCTGCACACACCCCCCACGTCCTCTGCACACCCCCCTCATCCTCTGCACCCCCACCCCACGTCCTCTGCACACCCCCCACGTCCTCTGCACCCCCCCACGTCCTCTGCACACCCCCCACGTCCTCTGTAACCCCCCCCACGTCCTCTGCACCCCCCCCCACGTCCTCTGCACACCCCCTCTGCACCCCCCACGTCCTCTGCACACCCCCCACGTCCTCTGCACCCCCCCCACGTCCTCTGCACACCCCCCACGTCCTCTGCACACCCCCCCACGTCCTCTGCACACCCCCCCACTCCTCTGCACACCCCCTCTGCACACCCCCCATGTCCTCTGCACACCCCCCACGTCCTCTGCACCCCCCCCACGTCCTCTGCACACCCCCCCACGTCCTCTGCACACCCCCCCACGTCCTCTGCACACCCCCTCTGCACCCCCCCACGTCCTCTGCACACACCCCACGTCCTCTGCACACCCCCCCACGTCCTCTGCACACCCCCTCTGCACACCCCCCAGTCCTCTGCACACCCCCACGTCCTCTGCACACCCCCCCACGTCCTCTGCACACCCCCTCTGCACACCCCCCCACGTCCTCTGCACACCCCCTCTGCACACCCCCCACGTCCCTCTGCACACCCCCCTCATCCTCTGCACCCCCCTTCCGTCCTCTGCGCACCCCCCACGTCCTCTGTACGCACCGTTATGTACCACTACCTTGTAAAGACAGTCCTAGTTCCTCCTATCTGGCAATTCTTCTTGCCGGGCAAAATGTAGCTCCACCCACCTGAGTCACATGTGCGTGACGTCATCACAGGTCCTGTTCTACCCGGCATCTGTCCCCGCCGGCAGTGCTGTGAGGTGAGGCGGGAGGGCGCGATGACCGGGGGGGGGCGGTGAGATGTCCAGGGGGGAAAGAGTGAGGTGTCCAGGGAAGGGGTGAGGTGTGCAGGAGGCGGGGGTGAGGTGTCCAAGAGGCGGAGGTGAGGTGTCCAGGAGGCGGGGGTGAGGTGTCCAGGGGGCGGGGGTGAGGTGTCCAGGGGGCGGGGGTGAGGTGTCCAGGGGGCGGGGTCACCCGGCCGGGGCTCAGAGCAGGAAAAAAAAAAAAAGTCGCCGCTCTCCCTGAAAAGTGCAAGAACAGTGCCGCGGGTGTGCAGCGCCGTTGACACCCGACAGCACCACCATTCTGTCTGTCTGACAGGGAACCTGCCGCTGGAGCCCCAGGGGCCCCCTAGCTGCTCGGGGCCCTGGTGCAGCTGCACCAGCTGCACCACGGTAGTTCCGCCCCTGGTTCACAGAATATACTGAACTGTAGCCAAAATGCAGTCTCTGTATACTTAGACTGTTTTGCTCTGCTTTGTGATGTCACATTATTTACAGGTTAACTATTAAATCCTTTATCATCAGACTAGACATGATGAGGCCCCCAATTAAATATTCATTAGCAGTTCTTTTGTTAAGGTACAAGTGCTCAATTAAATATTCATTAGCAGTTCTTTTGTTAAGATACAAGTGCATCTCAATAGATTGGAATATCATCAAAAAGTTCATTTATTTCAGTAGTTCGATACATAAAGTGAAACATGTATATTATATAGAGTCATTACAGACAGTTTCAAGTGTTTATTTATGTTAATGTTGATGATTATGGCTTACAGCCAATAAAAATCCAAATATTATTATCTCAGAAAAATAGAATAATTAACAGAAAACACCTGCAAAGGCTTGCTAAGTGTTTAAGATGGTCCCTTAGTCTCATTCAGGCAGTCATTGACACACCCCACAGGGAGGGTAAGCCACAAAATGTCATTGCTAAAGAAGCTGGCTGTTCACAGAGTGTTGTATCCAAGCATACTAATGGCAAGTTGAGTGGAAGGAAAATGTGTGGTAGAAAAAGGTACAAAAGCAACCGGGATAATCACAGCATTGAAAGGATTGTTAAAGGGATCCTGTCACCCCCAAAATGCCTCATAAGCTATTAAAACATGTCCCTAGTGCATATTATCACTTATCTTACACTCCTTTTGGCTCCTAAATGCATCTAGTGAAAATGTATAAAAACGTTATTAAACTCACTCATTAGCGATGTTAATGAGTGGCTACTGTATGCATAGTCACCCAGGCAGGCTCTCCTTATTCATAATATCACGCCTTAATAGGCGTGATCTTCAATGCTGATTCAAATGCGCGCCTCCCCGCTCTCCTGTGTGTCGGCGGGGCTGCAGTGCGGCTGTATGACGTGGTGCACCCGCGCCGCTCTGTTATGCCTCCAGCACGCATGCGCAGTGTGGGGCTTGAAGCTAATAGAGCGGCGCGGGTATACCCACGTCACCAGAAGCCGTAAATTATGCTATTCGCGTCATACAGCCGCACACTGCAGCCCGGCCGGCACAGAGGAGAGAGGGGAGGCGCACATTTGAATCAGCATTCAAGATCACGCCTATTGAGGCGTGATATTATGAGGAGGGAGAGCCTGCCTGGGTGACTATGAATACAGTAGCCACTCATTAACATCGCTAATGAGTGAGTTTAATAACGTTTTTATACATTTTCACTAGATGCATTTAGGAGTCAAAAGGAGTGTAGGATAAGTGATAATATGCACTAGGGACATGTTTTAATAGCTTATGAGGCGTTTGGGGGGTGACAGGATCCCTTTAAGAAAAGGCAAATATAAACTTTGGGGTAGATTCACAAGGAGTGGACTGCTGCTGGAGTCAGTACTTCAAGAGCCACCACACACAGACATATCCAGGATATGGGCTTCAACTATCAATAGAGAATCTATGATGTATTGTCAAGAGGAAGATGAGAGACACCAAATCCAACAATGCAGATGAGCTGAAGGCAGCTATCAAAACAACCTGGGCTTCCATAACACCTCAGCAGTGCAAAAGGCTGATCCCCTCCATGCCATGCCGCATAAATGCAGTAATTCATGCAAAAGGAGCAACGAACATGTTCTGAGTGTATTTACTGTATATACTTTTCATTAGGCCAACATTTATGATTTAAAAATAATTATTTCCGTTGGTCTCATGTTTGTTGGTTTCTTATTTTCTGAGATAATGAATTTTGGGTTTTCATTGGTTGTAAGTCATAATCATCAAGTTTACAGAAGTAAACACTTGAAATAGATCGCTCTGTTTGTAATGACTCTATATAATACATGCGTTTCATTTTATGTATTCAATTACTGAAATAAATTAACTTTTTGATGATATTCTAATTTACTGAGATGCACTTGTAAGTTAATACAAATACAATGGCAAATGGGAAAACAAACCTCAAAATCGCAGATTTTGCCGCATTTTCATTGCGTATCTGCAACAAATTTGCAGCACAGTAGGGTAAGCATAGCTTATGTTTGCAGTACGTATGCCAATGCTGTGTTTTTTCCTATGGTAGAAAAGCATTTTTCAGTGCAGAAAAATCAGCTGCATGGCAATTATTGCTGCATATATTTCCACCAAACCACAGCATTTCCCTTTGCATAATCTACCATTTTATTTCGGGTCTCTAACTTTCCTTCCCAAAATGAATCTGTCATCCTGGGGGAAAAAAAAAAACAGAACTGAAAAACGCACATTTTTTGCAGTACAAATTGCAACAAGAAACGCCTCATCTGTACAGACATTTGACTTGCATTACTGTCAGTAGCTGCAGATTTCTGATGACAAAAATCTGCACCACTATTTTCTTGTTGGCACATAGCCTAAATGCCACAAAAAGTAGTGAGAAAAGCAAATAATATCGCCAGAAGAGGTAGAGAAAATCACCCTAAGTAATTCCCACTGGTAGAGAAAGGCCAGACACCAGAATGGTAATATACCTGAACGCTCCCAACACATCCGATGCGCATTCAGCATAAAAATGATTGAAATGCTTGAATCTATGCAGAAGCAAGCAACTAAAAAATCAGCCTTGTATAACAAGCAGATTATTGCAAAATTAAATTTCACTCAAATTTATTCACTCATCTTAGGTGCCAACATATACAGCACTCTATAATTCAGAGGGGACATGTGAAAACAATATCCAACTTTAAGAATAGCACATAATTCTACAAAATTAACAAATATATATTATTATACCATCGGCAGGGAACTTAGATTTAAAGCACTATTCCAGTCTAGTAGTGATATAAAGAAAACTGCAGTGGTACTTTAAAGAAATAGAGGTAACACAAAATGTAAAAGTGCTTGATGTGTATGGTCCAGCTGCATAATTCAGATCCAAGCCGGAAACCAACAGACTCCAGGAAACACTGCTTTTAGCTAGGATGCAATCAGAAACACTTAAACAGCTATCGCCAGCAATGCATCCTGGAAGCCAAGTGGTATAAGTAGCCAACTGAAGAGAAGATGAACTGGGTCCTAGTGACCTCCAGCTATTACTAGAACAGAGATGCCTCTTAAAGGGACAGAGACATTATTTAGGATTTTGACTGTTTGGCCAAACGCTGCAACCTTCTGCGAGTGACCTCAACAGCCTCATCCGTGCCTACAGATACACCCATGACATGGCGATACTGTAAATTATTGATTTTCTGAGGTAGTACATTCCAGACAACTGGTGTGGCACAAGAAAAGTCTTTGGGATTAAAGTAGGAAATACAGATTATGAATAATGTTATCTTCAAAGTTATTAGCATAACAAAAAGCATAGGTAGGGTAATAGATGTGAGAGGTGAGATGAAGGGTGGTGCAGACCAATTGAGAACTTTCTTGATGTGATCATTTTATGCTGTATTATATGATGATGGGCAACTGGTGCAATAGGTACCACAGGGTGGAGGCATTGGGGAAGTGGCTGAAAGAAATATGAGCTTGGTTGCTACATTCTTAACAGATTGGAAGAGGGAAAGTTTACTAATGGTGCCGTCACACAGCAAGATCTGGCCAGCGATGTCGGAAGCGATGCGCGGGTGCCCGCTCGCTTCCGACATCGCTGGCCAGCTGTCACACAGCATCGCTGCGGCCGGCGACACCGCAGCGATGCGGGCGGTGACATCGCTCGCTCAGCCCAGCGAGCGATCCGCAGCAACGCTGCGGTATAGGCTGGATCGCCGCCGACATCGCTCTGGCGATGTCACACGGCGCGATCCAGCCTTATCGCAGGTCGCCGGTTGACAGGTTTACGGTTCTTCCCGTAAACCTGATAACCTGCGACCAGCGATAAAACGTGGTCGCGCCGCTCGTTTACACAGCGCGATGTCGCTAGCGACATCGCTGATACGTCACTTGGAGTGCGCTTTACAGCGCCGCACAGGAAACGCTGTCTGCAACGGTTTCCTGTGCGGTGCTGTAAAGCGCACTCCGAGCGTCTGCCTGTGTGACAGGTCATTAAGGTAAACAGCAGGTAACTAAGGGCAGCGTTTTCCAGCAGAATCCGGCAGGCCAGGGTCATAACGCAAATGTGACCCTGGCCGTAGTTAAGTTGTAGAAAGCTTTAGTTTTTGATAAAGAAAGACGATAATAATAGACACAGTGGTCAGTCTGCAGTAGTACAAAGTGATGTCAACAGAATATGTGTACATTAAGATGGTACTGAAAAATAAATATGAGGAATGTTTATCCAATACGTAAATGTTGAGGAACATCAACCATGAGAGAAAGAAAAGTGAAAAAAATAATACACTGAAGAAGTGGACAGAGAGGTAGAAGGAGAACCAAGAAAGAGGACATATCCATCAGACCTAGAAACCAGAGAATTGTGAGGAGGAGCGGTCATCCATGGTGTTAAGTGCTAGAGTGAGATCGAAAAGAGTCAAAAGAGACTAGTGGCCATAAGATTTAGCTGCCAATATATAATTGGAGACTTTCTGTTTCCGTTCAATGTAAAGAGCAGAAACCAGATTGTAAGGTGTGAGGAAGAGAGTTTTCATTATTTGTGACTGGTTGAAAGGCAGACAGTGAACGTGATGAAGTGTGACAGGAAAAGGAATTCATGCTATTAGGGTATTGGGAGAAAATTTCCTGTCAGATTTCGTTAATTATTCTTTGAAAGATGTGGTCAGATAGTCAGTGCTAAGGTTAGTGATATGGGTCTGTTGTTTAGAACTGAAAAGGAAGTGAAAAGTGGCAAAAGTCATTTTGGATTGTTGAATAGTGAAGAGATGAGAGTGGTAAAGTAGGATTTGTTGCCAAGATGAAGGGCAAAGTTCGATATTTTGACTATAAACTTGTAGTGGATTAAATACTCTGCCAAATGGAATATTCTCTACAGGCATTCAACACATCTGGAGCACTGCTGGAGTGAATGTGCTTCCAGCATATGCCAGGGTTTCTGTCTTCTGTATCAATTTGTTTTGTGTGTAGGGACGAGAGCTTCATCAAGGACACTTTCCAGTGTCTTACATTAAATACATAAAAACTAAGTTGAGACATGAAAGAGAAAAGATTTAGGCTAATGATAACTCAAAAATTCTTTATAAGTTGCTGGTTTGGGGATACAGCTATTCTCCTTGTGAAGAGTGTTCTGCCAGCCGACAGTGAGGAGACTTAAAGCCACAATTTGCATATTATAAGGTGCTCGGCACTGATGGCATATAGATTTTAGAATGTGTTACACTTAGGGGTGTCCTCTTGAGTGGTGCATAAAATACTAATGGAAAAGGAAACAAAGTTGTGGGCAGAGAGCTAAAGACGAATGTTTTTAAATGCACCGAGTCAAATTGAAAGAAGACTATGTATTCCCATTCCCATGTTTAGGAAAGTTAGTGAGCTGTCAAAGACTTATACAGAAAGTATAAATAAAAAGTGTGTGGCAGATGAGAAGAGTTGGTGATTATCAATGGGAATATTAATGTCACCCATGATGAGAGTGGGTTTTTCACAGGATATGAAGCATAGAGACCAGGCTGCAAACGCATCCATGTACTGGTTGGGTTTGTCTGGATGGCAGTACACAACTGCAACTTGAAGGTAGAAGGTGTGGCAAAGTTTGACAGTATTGGCCGTAAGAGACCATACCGATGAATGGTTTTATGGGAAATATGTTCACCATACAAGAGAGAAGTAGCGGAAGTAATGCAAGTGTTGAATCCACACATCATTTAGAACAGGGGTCCCCAACCACTGGGCCACGGACCGGGACCGGGCCACGGGGGTCCCTGTGCCGGTCCTCGGCACTGCCACATCACTGCAAAGTAAAAGTGCGGTCTGTGTGCGGCGGCTCAGAGCCTGCTTCCTTGCTTCTCAGTAACCTCCCAGCAGAGGAGCCAGAAGCCAATCAGAGGGGAGCATCTAACATTATGCAATGACGTTAAATGCTCGTCTCTGATTGGCTGCTCGCTCCTCTGTTGGGAGGCTTGTCACTGAGGGGCGAGGAAGCAGGCTCTGAGCTGCTGGAGGAACGGTGAGGAAAGTGTGAGATTGTGTGTATGTGTGAGTGTATGTGTATGAATGTGTGTGTATGTGTGAGTGTGTGTATACAGTATGTGTGAGTGTGTGTATGTGTATGTATCTATGTGTGTGTGTATGTATGTGTGAGTGTGTATGTATGTGTATGTATATGTGAGTGTGTATGTATGTGTGAGTGTGTGTATGTATGAATGAGTGTATGTATGTGTGAGTGTGTGTATGTTTGTGTGTATGTATTAGTGATAAGCGAGCATGCTCGGCGATACTCACCCGATGCTCAGCGAGCACAAGTACCGCCGAGATGCTTGGCTCCCCATCCCTGCATGTTGGCAATTTTTACAGAGCCAGCCCACATGCAGGGATTGGCTACAAGACACTGTAATGCCACAGCCATGTTGGTTGTGGCATTACAGTGATTGTCTGGCCGCACAGCGTCGTTTTTTTGGGTCCAGCTAGGTACAACTAGGCAGATGGGGGCTGGAATCCACAGCACAGGGTGGCCCAGGCTTTCTGCCCCTCCCCCACTGCGTATTGCAGTCTGCAGCCGCCCCAGAACATGGCGCATTCATAGAAGTGCCATCTTCTGGTGCTGTACCTGACTCATCCAGGGCCCTGGTACAGTGGCTCAATGGGTAATAAAGGGGTTAGGGCCAGTTTTGTATTATCAGCTGGCCCAAAGCCTGAAATTCATGGGGTCATGCCAATATTAGACATGACCACCATGAATTTCTAGTAATCATATAGAAAAAAAATGCAATACCGAGAAAAAATATTTTTATTAGAAATAAAACAGAACACAATTAGGGACTCCATCTTTATTAAAGAAAAGAACCCCACCCCCTCTGACATAGTCCAGGTTCAAGGGTCCCATGACGTCCAATCCGGATCCAATATCATCTGATCTGTTTGCTGGCCGGCAAACCAATCAGATGATCAATATCAGGATCAAGGAGATGAATCAGCTGTCAGATCAGCTGTGTTTAAAGCTCCCGTGCCGACACCACCGGTCGATGAGTGGCTGCCGCTCCTGCAGGCCTCTGGTGCCATCCAATCACCCTGTGTCCCCATGCCTGCTGCTTGTGCAGCGGGGGACAGGGGTTGATCAAATGGCACCAGGGGGCTGCAGGAGCTGGCGGCAGTGGGATTGCAAGTGACATTTATGCTTTCGTTGCCACAGGCAAAATGCTCAGGTTTCCCCATAGGAGAACATTGGGCTCAGGGCTCGGGTCAAGCACCCGAGCATCTCGATATGCTTGTCCTGAGCATCGAGCATCCAAGCATTTTACTGCTCGCTCATTACAAGTATGTATGTGTAAGTGTTGTGTTATTAAAGGGCTGCAAGAGAATGATGGGGTTATTAGGGGGCTGCAAGGGGATGATGGAGCTATTGGGGGGCTGCAAGGGGAGGATTGTGTTATTGGGGTGCTGCAAGGGGAATACTGGGTTATTGGGGGCTGCAAGGGGATGATGGGGTTATTGGGGACTGCTGCAAGAGGATGAAGGGGTTATTGGGGTCTGCTGCAAGGGAATGATGGGGTCATTGGGGACTTCTGCAAGGGGATCATGGGGTTATTGGGGACTGCTGCAAGATGATGATGGGGTTATTTCGGATTTCTACAAGGAAATGATGAGGTTATTGGGGACTAATGCAAGGGGATATTGTGGGCTGCAAGGGGATGATGGGGATACCATATTGGGGGCTGCAAGGGGATGGAGGAATAAGACATCCCCTGAAAATAAGACGTAGTGCATCTTTCTGGGAAATAGGGTATTAAACTCCACCCATTCTCCATAGCTCCAACCATATGATCAAAGCCCTGCCCCTGTGCAACCCCACCCTGTTGGGCCCCAGAATAGTGGTCTTGTGTAGAGCCGGTGCCCGATGCAAACAAGGTTGGGGACCACTGATTTAGAACAAGTAGGTTAGAATAGTTAGAAAGGAAAAATCTTGATTGTAGGGAAGATTGTTATACATTGACCAATGTTTTAGAGATCAAAAACATGGGAGAGAGGGAAAGACTTACAACAAATGCTCATAAGATTAGCTTGGCTTCTTTGTGCAGCAGAAAAGGAGTTAAATGTTAAATATAACAGTGTGAGTTGAGATACTGACTCTTGCAGCTAGAAGAAGGAAAATGCGATTTGTGAGAAAGTCTCCTTCGTTGTATGGATTCAGTGGATGGTTTTGAGTGTTTTAACATTATAAAAAGAGAATGTGAGCTGTACATTGGAGACAGGAGAAGAGAGGGACTGATGTGGACACAGTTAATTGATTGTGATAAAAAGTGGTGAAATTGAAAAAAAAAACGGCCAAAATATTGATGAAGCAAATAAATATGGGACAAAAATTGCAGCTTAAGTTAACTGGAATCAAGTTTGTTTGTTTTTCTTACATTGCTTGCCTGTTTCCTGTCCTGTCTATCATGTTTATTGGTTAAGTACTTTATAATTATGGCACATAGACTGTACTCATGCCCGATGCATTTAAACGGTTTGCTGTTATACTTGCACAAAAAGAAATAAATGAATATACAATTCTATTTATTTAAGTTATTGGTATAAAGGTTCCTCCTCCACAATGTGTTGACCAAACATTTTAGGGCATGCCAATAATGAGAAGCTCAAGCCTCCTGTGGGAAATAAAATATGCAAATTGTATCTTCAGGCTGAAGACACACTGGAGAAAGACTCGCGCTAGTGTAATGCGAGAAAAACTTGTATTGCACTCAGACTTGTATTTTTAAATGATACAGGTCACATCAATGCGATTTTCACGCAATACACCCTCGCGTGAGAGGCCATTAAAAGTATATGGGTGCGAGTCAAACTCGCACCCATACACAACATGATGCGATAGTTGCACTCGTGTTTAAATTTCCCGCTTTGCCGGTACAGTAACTAAACATCTTGTACCGCTGTGACAGCAGCAGTAGGGATGGGCGAATCTACTCGCTAGGACTCGTTACTCGGCGAGTAGTAAGGGACTCGCAGGACTCGGTACTCTGCGAGTTTCCCAGTGATTACTCGCACGAGTCCAATGCAAATCAATATCAATCCTAGTTTTGTCAGAAACGCTGACAAAACTAGGATTGCCATTGTTTGCATTAGACTCGGCTACTGTGCCAGTGATAGCAGGGAAACTCGCAAAGTAACTGCTGTTTCTTTGCGAGCCGAGTCCAGCTGTCTTCTCTGTGCAGCTCCAGGGTCCTAGAGCCCGCCTGCTGCCTGATGTAGCAGTGCTGAGATTGTTCTCAGTCTGCTCATTCCCTGTGCATAGACATCTATATTTATGCACAGGGGATGTAGCAGAGAGGACATCGCGTTTTGGACTACGTCGGACAGAAGAGGATTTTTTTAATTAAAGATGGAGTCCCTAATGGCTTTTTTTTTTATTTCAAATAAAAAATTTTCTCTGTGTTGTGTTTTTTAACCCTTTATTGGAGATTCTTAGTGGCTGGGTCAAACGTGGCCTGACATTAAGAATCTCGGGCTTAATACCAGCTTGTATAACAAAGCTGGTATTAACCCCTTTATTACCCAGCATGCCACTGCCACCAGGGCCGCTGGAAGAGCGGGGTTCAGCACCAGAGGATGGCGCTTCAATGAACGCGCCATCTTCTGGGGCGGCTGCGGGCTGCAATTTGCAGCGGGGGGTGCCCAGAAAGCTTGGGCATCCCTGCGCTGCGGATTCCAGCCCCCAGCTGCTTAGCTGGTACCTGGCTAGACATAGAAATTGCGCGGAGCCCCACGCATTTTTTTTATTATTTAATGAATTTCAGAGTCAGAGTCTCAGAGTCAGAGTCTCAGAGTCAGAGTCTCAGAGTCGGAGTCTCAGAGTCGGAGTCGCCTCAGAGTCGGAGTCGCCTCAGAGTCGGAGTCGCCTCAGAGTCGGAGTCGCCTCGGAGTCGGAGTCGTCTCGGAGTCGGAGTCTCAGAGTCGGAGTCGCCTCAGAGTCAGAGTCGCCTCAGGGTCGTAGTCGCCGCGGAGTCGGAGTCGTCTCGGAGTCGGAGTCGTCTCGGAGTCGGAGTCGTCTCGGAGTCGGAGTCGTCTCGGAGTCGAGTCGGAGTCGGAGTCGTCTCGGAGTCGGAGTCGTCTCGGAGTCGAGTCGGAGTCGTCTCGGAGTCGGAGTCGTCTCGGAGTCGGAGTCGTCTCGGAGTCGGAGTCGTCTCGGAGTCGGAGTCGTCTCGGAGTCGGAGTCGAAGTCGTCTCGGAGTCGGAGTCGTCTCGGAGTCGGAGTCGTCTCGGAGTCGGAGTCGGAGTCGTCTCGGAGTCGGAGTCGTCTCGGAGTCGGAGTCTTCTCGGAGTCGGAGTCGGAGTCGGAGTCGTCTCGGAGTCGGAGTCGTCTCGGAGTCGGAGTCGGAGTCGGAGTCGTCTCGGAGTCGGAGTCGTCTCGGAGTCGGAGTCGTCTCGGAGTCAGAGTCGTCTCGGAGTCGGAGTCGTCTCGGAGTCGTCTCGGAGTCGGAGTCGTCTCAGAGTCGGAGTCGTCTCGGAGTCGGAGTCGTCTCGGAGTCGTCTCGGAGTTGGAGTCGTCTCGGAGTCGGAGTCGTCTCGGAGTCGGAGTCGTCTCGGAGTCGGAGTCGTCTCGGAGTCGAGTCGGAGTTGTCTCGGAGTCGGAGTCGTCTCGGAGTCGGAGTCGTCTCGGAGTCGTCTCGGAGTCGGAGTCGGAGTCGTCTCGGAGTCGGAGTCGGAGTCGGAATCGTCTCGGAGTCGGAGTCGTCTCGTAGTCGGAGTCATCTCGGAGTCGTCTCGGAGTCGGAGTCGGAGTCGGAATCGTCTCGGAGTCGGAGTCGTCTCGGAGTCGAGTCGGAGTCGGAGTCGTCTCGGAGTCGGAGTCGTCTCGGAGTCGGAGTCAAAAAAATGCGTGGGGCTCCGCGCAATTTCTATGTCTAGCCAGGTACAGCTAAGCAGCTGGGGGCTGGAATCCGCAGCGCAGGGATGCCCAAGCTTTCTGGGCACCCCCCGCTGCAAATTGCAGCCCGCAGCCGCCCCAGAAGATGGCGCGTTCATTGAAGCGCCATCCTCTGGCGCTGAACCCCGCTCTTCCAGCGGCCCTGGTGGCGGTGGCACGCTGGGTAATAGAGGTTAGGGCCAGCTTTGTATTATCAGCTGGCCCTAAGCCCGAAATTTATGGCGGTCACGCCAATATTAGACATGACCGCCATGAATTTCTATTAAATTGTTTTAAAAAAAACACAACACAGAGAAATTTTTTTATTAGAAATAAAAAAAAAAGCCATTAGAGACTCCATCTTTAATTTAAAAAATCCTCTTCCGTCCGTCGCAGTCCAAAACGCGATGTCCTCTCTGCTCATCCCTGTGCATAGATATAGATGTATATGCACAGGGAATGAGCAGACTGAGAACAATCTCAGCTCTGCTACATCATCTCTGTGCACAGACATACATGTCTGTACACAGGAAATGAGCAGACTGAGAACAATCTAAGCACTGCTACATCAGGCAGCAGGCAGGCTCTAGGACCCTGGAGCTGGCAGCCAGCACACAGAGAAGACAGGACTCTTATCTGTGCGAGTTTCCCAGCGATTACAGTTGCAAAGTAAACGAGTCCAATGCAAATAAATGACAAAGCAAGGATTGCTTCAGGCTGAAGCTTCCGAGACACATCTGCGATTTGTAAATCTCACACTACTCGCTATTACTCGCTTCCCCATTCATTAACATTGGACTCGCTAGACTCACAACGAGTAGCGAGTCCTGGGCTCGGACTCGCTAGAGTCAAGCGATTCCGAGTAATTTAGGATTCGCCCATCACTAAGCAGCAGTACAAGATGTATACCTAATATAGTGATGATTTTTGTGAAATACTGATTTCTGGGCTTATTGTAGCTATTAACCCCATCTGCATCCTTTTTGCGCGGCATGTTTGCACAGAGAGTGCTGCTGCGGCTCAAATCCCGGTGATAAAATTAGTTAAAATATGGTAAAATCTGTTTGTGCATGAAAGATCAGGACATTGGATGCTTATATCTCACCACATGAGCTATAATATTGTGCCTATAATTGCACAACACTCAAACTTGAGTCTGCAATGCCCACACCAGTCTACTTTTGTACTTATCTCAGATGTTCAAAAAGGGGACAAAAACTGAACTTGGAAATTATAGGCCAGTAAGCTTAACCTCTACTGTGGGTAAAATCCTAGAGGGTTTTCTAAGAGATGCTATACTGGAGTATCTGAAGAAAAATAACCTCATGACCCATTATTAACATGGTTTTACGAGGGACCGTTCCTGTCAAACTAATCTGATAAGCTTCTATGAAGAAGTAAGTTCTGGACTGGACCAAGGAAATGCAGTGGATGTGGTGTATATGGACTTTTCAAAAGCTTTTGATACGGTGCCACACAAAAGGTTGATGCATAAAATGAGGGCAATGGGGATAGGGGAAAATATGTGTAAGTGGGTTAAGAACTGACTTAGTGATAGGAAACAAAGGGTGGTTGTTAATCGAACACACTCAGAATGGGTCACAGTTAACAGCGGGGTACCACAGGGGTCAGTGTTGGGCCCGCTTCTATTTAATATATTTATTAATGACCTTGTAGGGGGCATACAGAGTAGAATCTCAATATTTGCAGATGACACTAAACTCTGCAGGGTAATCAATACAGAGGAGGACAATTTTATATTACAGGAGGATTTATGTAAACTAGAAGCTTGGGCTGCTAAATGGCAAATGCGCTTTAATGGGGATAAATGTAAAGTCATGCACTTGGGCAGAGGAAGCAAAAGGTATAATTATGTGCTTAATTGTAAAACACTGGGCAAAACTGTCACTGAAAAAGACCTGGGTGTATGGGTAGATGACAAACTCACATTTAGTGGCCAGTGTCAGGCAGCTGCTGCAAAGGCAAATAAAATAATGGGATGCATTAAAAGAGGCATAGATGCTCATGAGGAGAACATAATTTTACCTCTATACAAGTCACTAGTGCGACCACACTTAGAATACTGTGTACAATTCTGGTCTCCGGTGTATAAGAAAGACATAGCTCAACTAGAGCGGGTCCAGAGAAGAGCGACAAAAGTCATTAGAGGACTAAGGGGTCTGCAATACCAAGACAGGTTATTAAACTTGGGGTTATTTAGCTTGGAAAAACGAAGGCTTAGGGGTGATCTTATAATAATGTATAAATATATGAGGGGACAGTACAGAGACCTTTCTAATGATCTCTTTACTCTTAGGCCTGAGACTGGGACAAGGGGGCATCCTCTACGTCTGGAGGAAAGAAGGTTTAATCATAATCACAGACGCGGATTCTTTACTGTAAGAGCAGTGAGACTATGGAACTCTCTGCCACATGATGAGTGAGTCACTACTAACATTTAAGAAGGGCCTGGATGCCTTTCTTGAAAACTATAATATTACCAGTTATACATACTAGATTCTTTGATAGGGCGTTGATCCAGGGAATTAGTCTGATTGCCGTATCTGGAGTCAGGAAGGAATTTTTTTCCCCCAATGTGGAGCTTAGTGTTGCCACATGGTTTTTTTTTGCCTTCCTCTGTATCAGCATGTTAGGCTATGGGTTGAACTAGATGGACTTAAAGTCTTCCTTCAACCTTAAAAACTATGTTACTATGTTACTATGTTACTATGTTGATCTGGGATGCACTAATGCTGTGAGTACCATTTTTACCTGTTTTATCGTATGCTTTTGCTACTGATTGGAAAATGTTTAGACAAATTACATAGTTCTTTGAACTGATTTGTGATTAAACTAATGGTTAATCTTGATAATATTACAATGTGAGCGTTCTCAGTGATTGATACCTTTTAATGACTAACTGAAAAGATGGTGAATAATAGCAAGCTGCCGAGATAACTCAGGTCTCTTCTTCAGGCTTAATAATGACACAAATTTTGAACATACTGTACATATATACACATGAATGCAGGGTTGATTCCAGTTAGCATCTTTATGGAATTAAAGACACTTCTAAAGAAATGTGCACACCTGGACCATGCATATGTGTATGTATGTGTGCTCAGAATTTGTGTCATTATTAAGCCTGAAGAAGAGACTCGAGGTGTCTTACCATCTTTTCAGTAATGCTAGGGTGAAATTACCGATTTTAGACGTGTCCCGTGAGGTCATGCTGAAAACTTAAACTTTGTCACCAATAACACTGTGCTAATGCCAAGTTAGCGCCGCGTTACCACTGCCAATAGTTACCTATGGAGATCCCGCCGTTAACGCAGCTCCCACGCCGACATCTCAGTGAAATCTTGCGTTATTTCATAACACGACCAAAGACGCTTTCAGAGCGTCTTTGTTCGCGTTCAGAAATAATGCGAGATTTCCATCAGATGTCAACGTTGGAGATGCGGCAAGGCCCGCCTCCCCATAGGATAACATTGGAAGCGTTATCGAGATGCTAACATGGCGTATTGCTGACAAATCCTATGCTTTTAGTGCGAACCCACATGGCACGTCTAAAAATGGTAATCTGACCCTAGCCTTAGCAATTAAAAGGTATCAACCACTGCAGGCTCTCAGATTTGAATATTTTTCTATCTACTGGCTAACACAGTACAAACATATTTCACCTGGTTAATCTTGAGTTAGTCTTAAATCAGCTTAAATTGTCGTCAACTTATTCTTCAGTTGTCTATGTAACTTAGTACATAGAGGCTGTAGAAAACAAAAAGTCCAAAAATGAAAAGAAAACAAAAAATTATGCTATTCAGTCACAAAAAACATGTATTTCAATAAAATAATGTGTCCATAGTCATCAAATACAAATTGTTGTGTGCTCAAGAGCATGGCCCTCATAAGTATTACATGAATCATGTGGGTGATCGGAATATACTGCAACATTTGCCCTGCAGCTGTTGTTTCATGAGACAACCCCTTTAATGGCAGTGCTGTATTCTAACACATAAACACTGACATGTTTGACATAACTGTGTTGCAATATTTCACCTTAAATTAATACTTAATGCGAACAGAATAAGAAATGGATGTTGTGCCCTAGCTTTCTAAAAAAATAAGAAAAAAAATATTTTAAAGTTACTTTTCCCTAGCTGCTATGTGACTTGTGCCTGAAAGGAGATTTTCTACTGTTTTTAAAAATGTCATGTTCTTTCTCTTCTCCTGCCAGCAGCAGCAGACATTCATACAGTCCTTTGTAGTGACCTACAATAGAGTATCATATTATCCTGCTTTTTCATTCGGTTCTTGAAGTCATGTTTTTCAGGCTTAAACTATGGCGATGGTGCACTTTCCTTTAAGCATGAGGTGATCAAATGATTCATTTGCTTTCGAAAAAAATGTTATGTTGAGATTTTCTCGAATTAAAAGTAATTGTGCTTACATTAAAGGCTTGCTCTAACAAGATCGGGAAAGGCCTAGCCACCTTTTGTGTGAGCTTTGTAACAGTGTTTTAATGATAAATTCTGTCCTCATTCCTGTCACTTTTAGAAATGAGCATCCCCGCTGCAAGCTAGGAATCAGCGGGAGTGCATCACATAGACAGCATTGAAATGTGTGTGATCTTTGTTTCAAATGTCACTGGATAGCCGGCCATATGTATAAATTTAGAAAGAATAAGATGTTATTATATAAAAAGCATAATATAGCTCCTGGAAAGCCTGTGCTGTCAAGATAAAACGGCACTCATTAAATGGAGTTACATGGTTAGAGACAACTTTAAAAAGAGTTTAACATTTCTATAAAAAATATATCATTTTATTCCTCAAGTGGTTATCCAAATTTGGTTCTGTCGAGCATAAGCCCACTCTATTAAGAACAAGGAATTCCATAATGTATTTGCACAACATACAGTCATGGCCGAAAGTGTTGGCACCCTTGACATTTTTCCACCTAATGAATAATTGCTCTTAGATAATTATTGCAATTTAAAATTATTTGTCACACACGTTTATTGTGTATTTGGATCAACATGAAAAAAATCTGAGAAGAAGACAAATTTGACATAATTTCACAGAAAACTCAAAAAATAGGCCAGATAGAATTTTGGCACCCTCGGACTTTATATTTGGTTGCACAGCCTTTAGAATAGATAACTGCAATAAATAATTTCCTAATGTAAACAGGTTGCATGGTGCAACAAAAATCAGCAAAAGGGTGAGGGTTAATTCCGAAAAGCCCAGGCATATGTGGCATCAGCTGCATGTGTGGGGACCTGATTTGCCTTTATTCATATGCACCAGTCTGGCACCATGGGAGCAGGGTTTTGAGATGCTGGTAATAGTCTGATTTATGTGTATGTTGGAGGCCACATGGCACAACTAAAATAAAAATATGTAGCCTGATGAGATTGCCTTGATGTAACAGGGTGGCTTAAAAGATTGATCAATATTTTGCCAAGTATCTCAATTTTATAATATCATACAGTTTGGAAGGAAAATGTGCATTTGCACATTTTTGACTGCACTATATCTTCTGGTGGTACTGGCTCTTTTGCTGTTTTACGTGGGTGCAACAGTGCAGAAAAAGATCACTCTATAGTAAATTAAGCAAGGGATATTTAGTTTACAGAAAGATAGTGCTTTTAGTATGAGATCAGGGAATGGCACAGGTAGCGATAATAAAACAGATTATATTGCAATAAAAAATTGTCAATATATACACACAATATTAGTGACATGTTATCACTTTTATCGCTAAATAAGACGTATCATCAAAGTTATCTTAATCCTAGTCCCTCTACATCAGGGATGTGTTGCCCCTCTTTCTGACACTATTATAAACTAAATATGTCCAAAACAGCACACAGATCACAACATGGATTACAAAACAAGCTACTAGTCCACAAGTTCAATTCAATATGTAACTTCCCTTGCTCAAATGGTGGTCGCCTTCATTCACTGAAACGTAACCCTAGTACCAACTTTAATAACGTTTGCCAAAAAAGCAATGGCTCACAAGCATGGGCCTTCTAATCATTGTTTATTTTCTACCTCTGAGATTGGTTATGGTCTTCATCTAAAATCAGTTTCGGTCTTCCTCTGGAATTAGGTTCATTCTTCCTCTGGAATCAGGTTCAATCTTCCTCTGCAATTGGTTTCCTTTTCCCCTCATAATTCAGTTTTGGTCTACCATGGGAATTGGTTTCGGTCTCCCTTGGCTGCAAGCCCTCTCCACACTCACGCGTCCATCCTGGTACAAGTTCATGCGCCAACAGTGCCATCACTCTGCCGACCCAGGATTTATAATTTATAACTGTGCCTCTCTTCCCTTGAGGAAACATCCACTTCAGTTTTTACTTCCTGTTTGCCCTTTCTGTCTAGCAGACACTATAAAATGTTAGCTGTGTGTGTATTCTGCTGCACCTACTCCCTTACAAAATATCCATCAACAAGATTCTCACACCTCTCAAATGGAGATTTGAAGCACTCTTTTTTTTGCAAACTGATTTAGGATGCATGGAAGTGAATGGAGACATACTGCCATTTGGAGGTCTCCACACCAATGCAATGTATTGTATTGTTTTTTTATATTTGTGACGAAATCCACAGCTCCTCCCAGCCCATTTCCCGTTCTGATTGTGCAGAGTCTCTCTCTGTCTCTCCCCAAGACCGCTCATTATAATATTTTCTTATGGCAGCCCAAATCTCTGATGATTTCCTATGGGTTTTCGGTATGAACGCATGCGGATAATAAACACTGCTTTCACTTTTGTATGTATGCGTTCGGTACTGCGTTTGCATCTGCGTACCATACGCACACATACCGAATGCAAATGTGAGCCTAGCCTTAGCTATATACTTGTTCAATCTTCTATGTGTAAATATAATGATAGTAGTTTACACTCCAGACCATTAGGGCTGAATGTGTTACAGCAGAATTTGTGCTTAGATTTAAAGTTCTACTTATTCTACAGATCTTCTGCTCAGCAGAACTGTCACCCACGAAGAAGTGACTGCCCTGCTAGAAATCAAGACAAGATTGAAAGACTGGATAGTTGTGTTTTACTCCAAAGGCAACTTGAGAATAACCCTTTAAATGTAAGGCTATGTTCCCACGTGGCGCATATGATGCATCTTGCTGCATTAACGCAGCGCTATTCTGTGCTTACATAAATGTAGTGAAATGCAATTATGGAGACACATTCCAGCAAAAGCTATGGATTTTGCTGAAATGCATTCACGTGTTGCGCTTTTGCGCATATTTTTGCGCATGCGCTTTCACTGCAGAAGCACATACACTAAAAAGAATGACCATGATCAATTCTTTGTGCTTTTTTCAGTGCGCTTTTCCCATAGGCCACATGGTAAAATGGGTTCAGGAAAAGCATGGCGGGAAAAGAACACTGTGTAAATGCAGTTGTGCTTTTTTGCGCAAAAAGGAGCCACTGCAAAAAATGTGGCAAATACTTCATGCGTGAACATGGCGTAGTGCAGCGAAGAACATGAACGCGGCAGAACACTGATTCCAGCTGATTATTTCACTTCAGAGGCTACATCATCCTTTCGTTATTGAGATGAAAAGTGTGACAGATATTTCATAATGCCCTTGGCTTCCTTCACAATAATGTGCTTGTCAGAGGTAAAAGAGGCTAAGTGTGACTTGTTTTCGGTATTACTCCAGGACGGTTGCTGCCAGTAGTGCTGGTGATGTTGTTGCTACTAGCATCAACCACATTTTTATGATATGTTTTGTTTTTCCAATCACTCTACCAAACTAGTGACCATGCCCCATTTTGGTTTATCATAGGCCTTGTTCACACACAATTTGCGTTTTTTTAAGCACTCCTAAAACCACATGCGTTTTTTTAAGAGTGCCAAAAAATGTCCCTTTTGTGTCTGAAAGGATTTGCAAACGTTTTTGGACTTAGTCATGTTTTCACCAAAAACCCAGGCGAAAAACGCTAGCGTTAACGCAGGGTGCCTCAATGAGCCTTTTAAAAACGCTAGCGTTAACGCATGCGTTAACGCAGGTGCCTATATGTGTCCTGCATTAACGCATGCGTTTCCCATAGGGCCCCATGTAAAAAAAACACATGCGTTTTTGGGAGCAACCCCTGCGGTTTTTTTCCAGCACCCAAAATGCTGCATGCAGCTTTTTTGAACTGGGGGAAAAAAACGCAAGTGGAGGTGAAAAACGCATGTACACTCAAATGCACCCTACGTTACGCACCTGCATTTTTTTTAACAGCCCAAAAAATGCAGAGAAGGTTAAAAAAGCTCATATGTGTGAATAAGGCCATACCTTTTTAACACAATTATAACTTTTAACTTGTGTCCAAAACTTTGCTAACACAAGTAACTAACTCAGGAAAAATATTAAAGTACTGTTTTTTATTTCAACACTGGAGTGGTGCTTTAAATATAATTCCCCTGCCCTGGCTTATACTCAACTGCCATCATGTTCATCTTTTTCCAGGGTCACTCCAATCAGTCCTCTTTGTGAACTGCTAGCAGCTCCAGTGTTTTGTGTAACGGACCATGTACACACAATTGCCAGGAAATAGAAACATTGGCTAGCAGTGGTGAAACAGTTATAGTTGTGCATTCAGTAACAGATTGGGGAATATGGTGTCTATGCAAAGACTTGGTTCTTAGGACCCACATTTATTTATAACATACTATTTCAACATCAATAAAAGGGTTTTTCACTACAGGGCTAGGATTTGTCAGATTCTGTTGCATATGTTATTTTCATACTTCTTTCCAATGGATTTAAATTCTTAATCAATAACATTGAGAAGTAGGAAAAGAAGCTATTCAGCATGTGACCACAAATATTTGAATTGCATAAGAGCGATCACATCATGATGGATCAAACAAGCAACCGTGGCTGAATCTAGTAACATGCGCCAGACCATGAAATGTGATAGTTGCATTGCATTATGGGGAAGCAGGGAAGGCTGCACTTACACTCTTCATTTGTTCTTTCTGTTTGCAAAAGTGGTGGAAATAGAGCTGAGTCTTTTATTATTCTTTTGACGTATAATTAAACATTGAATTACAAAGTGTCCAAATTAGTGAGGAGCTTGAAGTCGGTAATCCATCCATCATTCTGCTCGTCTCTATTTGTTAGAGATGGACGGAACATTTGAAAATCAATGTTTCTCTTTTTTGTAGTTCCATTCATTGCGAATTGCAATGTTGTAATGCTTTAATCAACTGGAAAATCTCGTAGGACATTCTGAGGTGTCCAAGGACTCAAATTAATATTTTTTAGGGCTTCCACGCTAAAACAGCCTTATCAATATGCGGCACCCTGCGAGGGATTGCTACAGGACCCACCGGTGCAGGGAGGGATGTACACCTTGGCACGCACAGCACACAACATCTTCCACCCCAGACCTGGAGGGGCAGCCCTACTTGCTGCCTTAACAAGATCCCCTATAAGGAGCCAGGCCTGAGGGGAGGAGTCATTCAGTCTGCAGAGGCAGTCAAGCCAGTTAGTACTTAAGTTAGTTCCAGAGAGACTGCAGAGGAGGGAGCAGTTAGTGAAGGAGCTGGTTGTTGGGACCAAGACAGGCCCAGAACCAGGAGACCTGACTCAGCTGTGCTGAGCCCTAGGGAGAGGGACGGAGGCCAGTGGGAGAAGTGAGAGGTAGGAAGAAAGAAGAAGGGAACATACTTGTTATCCCTTTAGCCCACCTGGACATTGGAGTCTGAAGCTGCTATTCATCTACAGTGTGGCAGCAAAAGCCCGGACAGACCAGGAGGTTCTATTCCCCTGAAGTAAAGAATATAAGACTCCAAACCTGACCAAGCATAGGACCAGGGACCTAAGCAGAGAATAGGAATCCTACAGAAAGGTCCTCATTGTCAGTTGTGGAACAGCACCCTGGGAGGGAGAAAGAGCAGCAGGTTCAGCTGCAGGCAGAGCTTACCCAAACACCCACACACTAATAGAGGAGGCCTCACAACTCTCCAAGGTGAACGTCCCAAGCTGCACCGAAACCTGGTCACCTTCCTGGACCGTACTTGTTATCAGACATCAGTAAAAAGGTACCGAAACGGAGACTATTGTGTGTGTGTGTGATTCCCCGCCGCTGCCTGCAGCATTCACAGTAGAACGCTACTACTACTCCCCTCATCCACCCCGCTGCCCTGAGGTAAAGCTCCACCTGTGTAGCTGTACTACCAAAGCTGCATTTCCATCACCTCAGCGGCCGCCGCAGCGCTGGTAACCCTATTACCTACCAGGTACCACAAGAGACATCACGTTATCATTCCCCATCATCATCACGCCCATCCCTGCCACTGAGGGTCCAGGGTACGGAACCGGGAACCGACTAGCCATGATCCCCCACGAAGTGACCCCTGTCCCGGTATCTGAGTACCCCCTACCCTGTCGACCAGAACAAATATCCTTGTCATTCCCACCTTTTCGAGCTAGGGCAAATAAGAGGATAACCATTGGTAAAACAATGATATTAGGGTGATGTGTACAGGTCTAATATTTGACAATTACAACAAAGTGTGCAAAAAAATAGATTTTTTTTTACAACTCACACAGTTTAAGAAGTAGATAGTTGGGTTTCGATTTCTGGATTAATATTTTTATTTTAAATATTTAAAAAGAAAAAAATAATATATGACTTGTCTGTTTGTTCCTGTCATAATCGAGAGTACACTGTTACACACAAGCCTTGGTTTCAGGATTTTGCTGTAGCAGTAAAATTAGATCAGCTCTCCTTGTTTGTGGTATGTGAAGAATTAAAAAAGCATGCTTTTTAAAAGGTGCTGATATTTTAATATATCTTAGGTCATGGGTGGCACAGTGATTAGCACTGCAGTCGTGCAGTCCTGGGTTCTAATCCCACTAAGGACAACATCTGCAAGGAGTTTTTATGTTCTCCCTATGTTTGTGTCGCTTTCCTTCGGGCACTCCAGTTTCCTCAAAAACACTCCAAAGACATAATGATAGGATGCTTAGATTGTAAGCTCCTATATGGATGACATTGCTGATGTATGCAAAGGCTATGGAATTAATAGTGCTATATTAGTGAATAATAATAATAATAATTATTATTATTATCATTATTATAATCATTATTATGTTATCAATTCACAGTCACACTGAGTAACTTTATAGGCAAAAAACTTCCCTTTATTTCTTGAATATTTAGATTTTTATTTACAGACTGAGATGAGCATTCCCTTCATCAATAAGCTTTAGGGCTCGGGCACACTCTGCTAGGTACATCCGAGTTTCATGGACGAGACTCGGAACAGGCTGGAGCAGTGACCCTGAAGGCCCCTCCCTGTCTGGACGGGGAATGCGATGCTGCACAGAAACACAAGCATCTGTCATTCCCCATCCAAAGAGAGAGAGGACTTCAGGGTCACTGCTCCAGCCTGTTCCGAGTCTCGTCCATGAAACTCGGATGAGTGTGTCCGAGCCCTTACAGGTATAGTAGAACAGAACAATTAGATTAGGCCTTTTTTTTATCCCTATGTGGAATAAGCTGCTCATTCTAAACACTATCCCTATAAAAGCATTAGTCCATTCTTTGAGTATTCAGTAATGTGTGAAATTGTGTTGAGACATTTTTTCCAATTTTTACTTATCAAATTGTAAATTGTTCGAATTTTTAAGGACTTGCAATTTTCAATAAAGTTGATGCTCCTCGGATCAGCTAATCTCTGATATTTATAGTACACTAGCTGGGAGCCCGATGCACATGCATCGGGATTCTAGAAGGGCGAGTCTCTGACTCGCAATGGCCACTTCGCGGCCAATGCTTCGCGCTGCTAAGTCGACTCGCCATGCCCGCTGCGCGGGCATAGCGAGTCGCCTTAGAACTGCTCGCAATGGCCGCTGCGCGGCCAATGCTTCGGGCGTATCCACATGACCACGCACGACTCGCAATGGCCGCTTCGCGGCCAATGCTTCGCGCGTATCCACATGACCACGCCGGGGGCAAAAAAGCCATTCGCAATTATATAATAGATTTACTGTATAGCTCATGAGATGAAAAGTGGTTGCAAAACCACACCTGGACGTTTCATCAAGCATGCACGATTATCTTTCATATCTGGATATTTTTTCCTATTATCAATAGCAATTGTGCATATATCCTTTTAAAGTGAATATATCAGCAGATTTTATGTATTTATTCTGTAAGTAGCTTAATATAGAATACTAGATGGTGGCCGGATTCTAACGCATCGGGTATTCTAGAATATGTATGTAGTTTATTTATGAAGATTTAAGAACAATGCAATGAATACACGATATCTATCTATCATCTAACTATGGCCAGGGTCACATTTCCGTTTTTGGAACAAAATCCTGATCCGGTTTTGAGCTTCCAAAAAGCTCAAAACCGGACCAGGAAACGCTCCCCATAGGATCCAATGCAAAACACCGGATGGCTTCACAAGCCATCCGGTGGCCGGATCCGGCACTGCTGCCTGCGTTTAAAATCATGCAGGCAGCAGTTTTCGCAGCGTTTGCCGGGACCGCACTGCGGTCACCGGATGGCTCAGGATGTGTAATCCCTGAGCCATCCGGTAACTGCATAGGTTGCGGTTCCCGATCGGCAAAGTTAATAAAGATTTAATTTGAGTACAGAACTGACTGTTAGAGGTCTGTAGGGGGGCTTAGACCCCCTACAGACCGGGCGGCCACTTCTATAGTGTTCTTCTCCAATTTTCCCTATGGCACGGGCTGATCTGAGCTCCGTGCATGTTATCAAAATATCCCCCCTCCCCCTATCACTATACAGGGGTGCATACACCCCTCTAGTACAGTACTGCTTTATTTATGTTATGAACACCAAGACTTGTCCCAATCGCAACATAAGTATATATTTACATGTTCCGTAGGCAGAGTCCACTGATGTCCATGGGCGGGGCTGTGTGCAGAAGCCTCCGCCCGCTCCTTCTTGATGCCCGCCCCTCTGGCCGTAATCCAGTGTTGTGGGGGTGGCCGAGTCGTTAAAGGGGCGTGGCTAACCGCGGCACATGGTTAGCCACGCCCCTTTAACGACTCGGCCACCCCCACAACACTGGATTACGGCCAGAGGGGGCGGGCATCAAGAAGGAGCGGGCGGAGGCTTCTGCACACAGCCCCGCCCATGGACATCAGTGGACTCTGCCTACGGAACATGTAAATATATACTTATGTTGCGATTGGGACAAGTCTTGGTGTTCATAACATAAATAAAGCAGTACTGTACTAGAGGGGTGTATGCACCCCTGTATAGTGATAGGGGGAGGGGGGATATTTTGATAACATGCACGGAGCTCAGATCAGCCCGTGCCATAGGGAAAATTGGAGAAGAACACTATAGAAGTGGCCGCCCGGTCTGTAGGGGGGTCTAAGCCCCCCTACAGACCTCTAACAGTCAGTTCTGTACTCAAATTAAATCTTTATTAACTTTGCCGATCGGGAACCGCAACCTATGCAGTTACCGGATGGCTCAGGGATTACACATCCTGAGCCATCCGGTGACCGCAGTGCGGTATTATGCACACATTTTTGAGAAAAAATGTGTGTGACCGGCATTGCATTCACCGCATCCGGATCCGGATGCGGTGAATGCAATTTAGATTTCCAATGTGACCCTACCCAATGTGTCTATCGTGTCTATTGAATATTCTCCTGAGCTTGCCTTAGCTGGTAGAGCATTCGTGTTGTATGAATGGCGCGAACATGTTGTTGTCTGTTTGCCCTGTCTTCTGGAGATTCATTCAGCCGACACTGTCTATGAGATTCGGCATCTTGGGCTTGTCTGACAGCAGTTTGTTGTGGTGTCTCCTGTTGCCGACGACGTCTGTGAGATGCCTCATTCTGGGCTTATCTTACGGCAAATTGTTGTGGTGTCTCTTGGTGTCGATGTTGTCGTCGCCTTGCTGCTTCTGCAGCTTTTCTCTCATTGTCATTGGCGTATTTGCACTTATGACCAATTAAACCCTTTGAATAAACGTGACTGAAGTAGTTCAGACTGTCACTGACACGTGTGAAGTAAATGTGACTGAAGAACAGCACACTATGACTGACATACCTTGTAAACAGGAGTAAAGTGCATCACACTATGAGTGGCAGACCTTGTAAACAGGAGTGAAGTGTGTCACACTATGACTGACAGATCTTGTAAATAGGAGTGAAGTGCGTCACACTATGAGTAGCAGACCTTGCAAACAGGAGTGAAGTGCGTCACACTATGACTGACAGCCTTGCAAACAGGAGTGAAGTGCGTCACACTATGACTGACAGCCTTATAAACAGGGAGTGAAGTGCGTCACACTATGACTGTCAGCCTTGTAAACAGGAGTGAAGTGCATCACACTACGACTGACAGCCTTGTAAGCAGGAGTTAAGTGCGTCACACTATGACTGACAGCCTTGTAATTAGGATTGAAGTGTGTCACACTATCTATGACTGACAACCTTGTAAACAGGAGTGAAGTGCGTCACACTATGAGTGGCAAACCTTGCAAACAAGAGTGAAGAGCGTCAAACTATGACTGTCAGCCTTGTAAACAGGAGTGAAGTGCATCACACTATGACTGACAGCTTTGTAAGCAGGAGTTAAGTGCGTCACAATATGACTGACAGCCTTGTAATTAGGATTGAAGTGTGTCACACTATCTATGACTGACAGCCTTGTAAACAGGAGTGAAGTGCATCACACTATGACTGACAGCCTTATAAACAAGAGTGAAGTGCGTCACACTATGACTGTCAGCCTTGTAAACAGGAGTGAAGTGCATCACACTATGACTGACAGCCTTGTAAGCAGGAGTTAAGTGCGTCACACTATGACTAAAAAAAGGATAAATAGGGAGCGCACATAAGGCGTTATCGTCTTAATAAATAGTCCAGTCCCCCCAATCGGTGTGACTCACCTGCGGTGGTTGTGAGAGCCACAACAAACTGAGAGAGCCTGGTAATGGTCGCTGGAGGAGCCCACTGAAGATAAATGATTTCCACCAAAGAAAAAGCTGGGCTTTGAAGTCCACGCTGACCTCAAGAAACTTCCAGTCCAGTAAAGGGTTAATCAGGTTCTGGTAAACCAGAACCTGATTAATATTTTACTGGACTGGAAGTTTCTTGAGGTCAGCGCGGACTACAAAGCCCAGCTTTTTCTTCGGTGGAAATCACACTATGACTGACAGCCTTGTAAAAAGGATTGAAGTGTGCCACACTATCTATAACTAACAGCCTTGTAAACAGGAGTGAAGTGCTTCATACTATGACTGACAGCCTTGTAAGCAGGAGTGAAGTGTGTCACAATATGAATGACAGCTTTATAAACAGGAGTGAAGTGCGTCACACTATGACAGCCTTGTAAACAGGAGTGAAGTGTGTCACACTATGACTGACAGTCTAGTAAACAGGAATGAACTTCATCACACTATGACTGACAGCCTTGTAAACAGGAGTGAAGTGCGTTACACTATGACTGACAGCCTTATAAACAGGAGTGAAGTGTGTCACACTATGACTGTCAGCCTTGTAAACAGGAGTGAAGTGCGTCACACTATGACTGGCAGCCTTGCAAGCAGGAGTTAAGTGTGTCACACTATGACTGACAGCCTTGTAAAAAGGATTGAAGTGTGTCACACTATCTATGACTGACAGCCTTGTAAACAGGAGTAAAGTGCATCACACTATGAATGACAGCCTTGTAAACAGGAGTGAAGTGCATCACACTATGACTGACAGCCTTGTAAACAGGATTGAAGTGTGTCACACTATGACTGACAGCCTTGTAAACAGGAGTGAAGTGCGTCACACTATGACTGACAGCCTTGTAAACAGGAGTGAAGTGCGTAACATTATGACTCACAGCCTTTTAAACAGGAGTGTTATGCATCACACTATGACTGACAGCCTTGTAAACAGGAGCGAAGTGCGTCATACTATGACTGACAGCCTTGTAAACAGGAGTGAAGTGTGTCACAATATGAATGACAGCCTTGTAAACAGGAGTGAAGTGCGTCACACTATGACTGACAGCCTTGTAAACAGGAGTGAAGAGTGTCACACTATCACTGACAGTCTAGTAAACAGGAATGAACTGCATCACACTATGACTGACAGCCTTGTAAACAGGAGTGAAGTGTGTCACACTATGACTGTCAGCCTTGTAAACAGGAGTGAAGTGCATCACACTATCACTGACAGCCTTGTAAGCAGGAGTTAAGTGTGTCACACTATGACAGCCTTGTAAACAGGATTGAAGTGTGTCACACTATGACTGACAGCCTTATAAACAGGAGTGAAGTGTGTCACACTATGACTGTCAGCCTTGTAAACAGGAGTGAAGTGCATCACACTATCACTGACAGCCTTGTAAGCAGGAGTTAAGTGTGTCACACTATGACAGCCTTGTAAACAGGATTGAAGTGTGTCACACTATGACTGACAGCCTTGTAAACAGGAAAGAAGTGCATCACATTATGACTGACAGCCTTGTAAACAGGAGTGAAGTGCGTCA
This sequence comes from Allobates femoralis, assembly GCA_033576535.1. NCBI lineage: Eukaryota > Metazoa > Chordata > Amphibia > Anura > Aromobatidae > Allobates > Allobates femoralis. Next base: position 551,095,057 of record JARQOC010000002.1, on the reverse strand, counting down.
CATTATGACTCACAGCCTTTTAAACAGGAGTGTTATGCATCACACTATGACTGACAGCCTTGTAAATAGGAGTGAAGTGCGTCACACTATGACTGACAGCCTTGGAAACAGGGGTGAAGTGTGTCACACTATGACTGACAGCCTTATAAACAGGAGTGAAGTGCGTCACACTATGACTGACAGCCTTGTAATTAGGATTGAAGTGTGTCACACTATGACTGACAGCCTTGTAAGCAGGAGTGATGTGCGTCACACTATGAGTGGCAGACCTTGCAAACAGGAGTGAAAGGTGTCACACTTTGACTGACAGCCTTGTAAACAGGAGTGAAGTGCGTCACACTATGACTGACAACCTTGTAAACAGGAGTGAAGTGCATCACACTATGACTGGCAGCCTTGCAAGCAGGAGTTAAGTGTGTCACACTATGACTGACAGCCTTGTAAAAAGGATTGAAGTGTGTCACACTATCTATGACTGACAGCCTTGTAAACAGGAGTAAAGTGCGTCACACTATGAATGACAGCCTTGTAAACAGGAGTGAAGTGCATCACACTATGACTGACAGCCTTGTAAACAGGAGTGAAGTGTGTCACACTATGACTGACAGTCTAGTAAATAGGAATGAACTGCATCACACTATGACTGACAGCCTTGTAAACAGGAGTGAAGTGCGTTACACTATGACTGACAGCCTTATAAACAGGAGTGAAGTGTGTCACACTATGACTGACAGCCTTGTAAACAGGAGTGAAGTGTGTCACACTATGACTGACAGCCTTGTAAACAGGAGTGAAGTGCGTCACACTATGACTGACAGCCTTATAAACAGGAGTGAAGTGCGTCACACTATGACTGACAGCCTTGTAAACAGGAATGAAGTGCCCCACACTATGACTCACAGCCTTTTAAACAGGAGTGCTATGCATCACACTGACTGACAGCCTTGTAAACAAGAGTGTTATGCATCACACTATGACTGACAGCCTTGTAAATAGGAGTGAAGTGCATCACACTATGACTGACAGCCTTGTAAACAGGAGTAAAGTGCGTCACACTATGACTGACAGCCTTGTAAACAGGAGTGAAGTGCATCACACTATGACTGACAGCCTTGTAAACAGGAGTGAAGTGCCTTACATTATGACTGACAGCCTTGTAAACAGGAGTGAAGTGCCTCACACTATGACCAGCCGCGGCGACCAATCAGTGCACTTGGTGTGTGTTTTAAAACACGCTTCGCTGATTGGTCGCCGTGGCCGGCATTGACCAATCAGCGAAGCCCCGTGGCTTGGCGGGAAACATGAATCCCGCGCTGCTGATTGGTCACCACACTCATCGGCGACCAATCAGTGGCGCGGGATTCAAAACCCCTGCCAAGCTATGCTCCGCTTTGCTGATTGGTCGCTGCCAGCTGCGGCGACCAATCAGCGAAGCGTATTTTAAAACACACGCCAAGTGCGCTGATTGGTTGCGCGATTTTCTGGACAGGCAGACATGATTAGGCAATTATATAGTAGATAAAAACCTTATGAAAAGGATGTGTCTCCTATTAAGCTGTGAGCTGTAGTTTCAATACCAAGTGTTTTATCAGCAAGAAATTATCACTACCCAGTCTACATCTCAGAGTAGACCAATTAATCTTTGTAACATGTCCCCCAACACTGATTAGCAGTTTTCTCAAAATGCTTAGTGCACATAGGAAGTTGCCAGTCAGGTATGTTGTTTGTTGGGATATACACAGAGCAGAAGACTGGTAGATCTACATCAGACAAAACCGGTATTCTGTGAAAACTTAACGAAACAGTCCAGTAAGTGACAAATCCCTGGAATCATGCTTTCTTGCACAATGTTATTCTGCTCTCAGTTGATATACCAAAAACCTGCTGACAGATACTCTTTAACCCCCTTACGACCTAGGACGTACCTATATGTCCTAGGTCACCTCCATTCCTTTAAAGCAAGCTCACATGCTGAGAGCGCATCGATCCCCACACATCAGCTAATCTGATCAGTGACATTCAGCCAATCAACTGATCCACCTACACCTGTTAACCTGTGAAATTGCACTATCAAACTGACAGCGCAATCTAACTTGATGTTATCACAGTAACATAGTAACATAGTTTTTAAGGTTGAAGGAAAACTTTAAGTCCATCTAGTTCAACCCATAGCCTAACATGTTGATCCAGAGGAACACAAAAAAAACCCATGTGGCAATACTATGCTCCACATTGGGGAAAAAAATTCCTTCCTGACTCCACATACAGCAATCAGACTAGTTCCCTGGTTCAATGCCCTATCAAAGAATCTAGTACAGTGAGTCCCCGCTTAACGACGGATGTGTTTAACGACGACTCGCACTTACGACGGTCAATTTTTCCGAGCGACCAAATTTCAAAGTTAAGACGGACCGCTATACGACCGAATTTCAAAGTTACAATGGACTGCTATACGACCGAATTTCAACGTTACGACAGATTTCGTGCGGGAGTGGCAGCACAGTGGAGAGTTGAGGCTAGGGTCACACATTACATGCAAAAAATCCCTGCTGAAGTGGTGCTTTATTATTGTGGAACAGAGATCTCTGCTTTCCAAACATGGTTACCTCCTGTCTCACCCATTCTTAACTACAGTACAGTACAGTACAGTACTGTACAACACTTACCAGAATGTCTTCTGACATTATAAAAGGTGATTTCCCTGGTGGCTCCGGGTCTCAGGATTCCGGTACATTGTACTGTGCAGTACTGTACAGTACAGTATTCGCAAACCGGAGTCCTGTTTTGCTGTCCGGGTGCTGCTCCCATCTGCCCGCATGCTGTGTTGTACAGCTTGCGGCCGCCCATGCTGTACACTGTACATTCCAGCGCTCTGGGAGACGCATTTAAACGGTGCACAGGAAACGTTTCCTGTGCACCGTTTAAACGCGGCCCCCCAGAGTGCTGGACTGTACAGCATGGGCGGCCGGAAGCTGTAGAACACAGCATGCAGGCAGATGGGAGCAGTAACTGGACAGCATTACTGGACTCTGGTTGGAGAATACAGTACAGTACAGTACTGTACTGCACAGTACAGTGTACCTGAGTCTTGAGACCAGGAGCCACCCTGAAGAGGGCCCAAAATAGTACAGTACAAGTGTGACCCAGTACTGTACAGTGTACCTGAGTACTGAGACCCGGAGCCACCCTGAAGAGGGCCCAAAACAGTACAGTACAGTACAAGTGTGACCCAGTACAGTGTACCCGAGTTCTGAGACCCGGAGCCAGCCTGAAGAGAGCCCAAAACAGTGCAGTACAGTACAGCACAGTATACTGTACAGTACAGTAGTACGTACAGTACGTACAGTACAGTGGCCTGGCTGGAGGCAGTTGGCAGCCTCCACCACCTCCCATCAACATGGCTGACAAAAGGAAGAGTACAACTCCTACAGGATCTTCTGCTAAGAAGCCTAGAAAAGCCATCGACCTAGACATGAAGATGCAGATCATACAGAAATATGAAGGTGGAATGAAAGTCTTAGCAATCGCTAGTAGCATGGGGTTTTCTCATTCCACCAGTTCAACGATACTTAAGGATAAAGAGAAAGTGAAAGAGACGGTGAAGAGTACTGTGGGATATAAGGCTGTTATCACCAGGCAGCGCAAGGGCCTGATCCATGAAATGGAGAAACTGCTGGCGATTTGGTTTGACGACCAAATAAGCAAGAAAATGCCCCTTAGTCTCCATATCATAAAGAGCAAGGCACTTAGCATCTTCGCTACGCTGAATGCACGTGAGGGAGAAGAGTGCACTGAAACATTCAGCGCAAGCAAAGGTTTGTTCCATCGCTTTCAACGACGATTTAGCCTACACAACAGAAGCATTCATGGTGAAGCAGCAAGTGCGGATAGAGAGGCAGCTGAGGAATTTTTGTATGTGCTGGATGAGATAATCGAGGAAGGCGGCTATCGACCAGAACAAATTTTCAACGTCGACGAGACAGGTTTGTTCTGGAAAAAAATGGCTGAAAGAACATACATTCATAAAGAAGCTGCCAACATGGCTGGGATCAAGGCTTTTAAAGATCGTGTGACGTTGCTGTTAGGCGGAAATGTGGCAGGGCATAAATTAAAACCCTTTTTCATTTATCGCTCCCAGAACCCACGCGCTCTGAAGAACGTGGACAAACACACACTGCCAGTGATCTATCGGGCAAACAATAAGGCGTGGATGACTCAGACTTTATTTGAAGACTGGTTTCTGACCTGCTTTATTCCTGCTGCCAGAGAATACTGCCTTGAAAACAATGTTCCTTTCAAGATTCTGCTTCTCCCTGATAATGCTCCAGGACATCCCCAACATATCGATGACCTGCATCATGATGTCAAAGTTGTTTATCTCCCCAAAATTATGACTTCAATTCTGCAACCTATGGATCAGGGGGCCATAGCAGCGTTTAAGGCGCATTATTTGAGCATTACTTTTGGTAAGGCGGTAACGGCAACGGAGAACGACAGGATGACTCTTCATGAATTTTGGAAAGACTACAACATTCTTCACTGCATGAAGAATATTGACAGCACGTGGCGTGAAGTGACTGAGAAATGTATGCAAGGTGTTTGGAAAAAATGTTTGAAAAGGTTTGTGAATAACTTTGAAGGGTTTGACCAAGAGGAAGCAGTACAACAAATCAATAGTAAAACTGTAAATCTTGCACGTGATTTGATGCTAGAAGTGGAAAGTGAGGATGTTTTGGAGTTTGTGAATTTCGTAGAAGGTGAATTGACAGACCAAGACTTGATTGAGTTGGAAGAGCAACAACACATTGACGAAATAGAAGAAATTGAGCAATCAGATGTATCACCACCGAAAATGTTCACGACTAAGGGCTTGGCAAAAGTGTTTTCGAAAGTGAATGAGATTGTGGGTGATTTATAGGCAATGGACCCCAACATTGAGAGGTTGTCGAAATTTGAAAGACACTTGAAAGAAGCGTTTGCCTGTTATCGCGAAATTTATGATGAGCAGAAAAAAAAAACAGTTGTCTATGTTAGACTTCTTGCAACAAACTCCGACTCCTACCCAGGCATCAACCCCTACGCCTGCCCCTGTCTCAGTAACAGACTCCATCTCTGCTCCAGCCTCTCCCTTACGAGGGCCATCAGCTGTCGACGATTCAGAAGATGAAGATCCTGATGACACAACCTGCATGTTTGACAGTGACGATGAAGATGTCATATTTGAAGGGTTTTAGAGTAAAATTCATACTGTTTCGTGAACAAGCTTTATTTTTCATAATTTTGCTTTGTACTACATACTGTACAGTATCTTGAAATTGTTTAGTACAGTACAGTACTGTACTTGTTAGAGTTATTTTTTCAGTCAATGTAACATAAAGCATTTCTTTAACGGTTCGTGATACACTTTTGTATCAGATGTACCTGATGTTTCTGACGAAGCGGAACTGTTCCCCATAGGGAACCACAGTACTGTACACTGTACAGTACGTACTTACCTCTCCGGCCACTGCACAGACTGCGCTGTGCAGCCGCGGGAGAGGTAGGTAACAGTTCCCTGTGGGGAACAGTAGCCCAGTACACTGTACACTGTACTGTATGTACGTACTGTACTGTACTGTACTTGTTAAAGTTATTTTTTCAGTCAATGTAAGCATAAAGCATTTCTTTAACGGTTCGTGATACACTTTTGTATCAGATGTACCTGATGTTTCTGACGAAGCGGAACTGTTCCCCCTAGGGAACCACAGTACTGTACACTGTACAGTGCGTACTTACCTCTCCGGCCGCTGCACAGACTGTGCTATGCAGCCACGGGAGAGGTAAGTACGTAACATTCCCTATGGGGAACAGTAACCTACATTAATGTCTGTTTCAATTAAATGTAGACTGTGCTGTGTAAGTTGAATTTTATTGCTCATCTTATACGTAACTACATAATGATTTCTGATTAGGCTACTGTTTATGCTTTTCAATTTAATTTGTATGTGCAATTTATATTTTTCAAGAAACAAAATACTGCTGTACCTGAATGATGTACTCGTGCAGTGCAACACTAGTACAATACGTAAAAAACATGTCCCATGAAGGTGCCCTCACGCTTAACGACGGGACCGCTTAACGACGGACTTCGGGTCCTAACCCCTTATAAGTGAGACTCACTGTATATAAGGTAATATATAGTTTCAAGAAGCATCCAGGCCCTTCTTAAATGTTAGTAGTGAGTCACTCATTACAACATCATGTGGCAGAGAGTTCCATAATCTCACTGCTCTTACAGTAAAGAATCCACGTCTGTGATTATGATTAAACCTTCTTTCCTCCAGACATAGAGGATGTCCCCGTGTCCCCGTCTCAGGCCTCAGAGTAAAAAATGGAAAAAAAGTGCTTAAAAATACTAAAAAAGCATAAAAGTTCAAATCACCCACATTTTGTCCGATTGAAAATAAAAAAATACACATATTTGGTATCGCGCACTCAGAAATGCCCGATCTATCAAAACATAAAATAAATTAATCTAATCGGTAAACTGCATTATGTAAAAAATATCAAAACCCCAAAGTCTTTTTGGTGTCCCAACATTAAAATAAAATGCAATAACAGGTGATCAAAACAATGTATCTACCCAAAAATGGTAAGATGGATAAAATATGCTATCACACAGCCCTAGAATCCCAGAAAATGAGAATGCTGTGGGTTGCGGAAAAGGGTGCCCAAAGTGTCATTTTTTAGTTTTTTTTTTTGCTTTAGTTATTTTACACAAATTTCTGAATTTTTTTTCACCACTTAGATAAAAGTATACTGTATATGTTTAGTATCTATAAACTTGTACTGACCAAGATAATCATGTTGCAGATCAGTTAACCTATAGTGAACATGGTAAATAAAAAGCCCAAAAATTAATCATGAAATTTAACTATTGTTGCAATTTTACTGCACTTGGAATTTTCGCTACACTATATGGTAAAATGAATGACTTCACTCAAAAGGATAACTCATCCTATAAAAAACAAGCCCTCATATGGCTATATTGATGGAAATATAAAAAAGTTAAGTCTTTTGGATAAAGGGGAGGGAAAAACGGAAAAAGGAAAATTGCCTGGTGGTGAAGGGGTTAAATACAGAATCATAGATGATTAGATTTGTCCTATCAACAATATAGAAACAACACAAAATAAGTCAAGCAGCATGAATGGACATCTATAAAAACAAATATTATGCAAAAAACTATATTACTCTGTTCCGTGGCATTACTTGTGTGGCACCCCAGGGGTTAATGTGCCACAGTAACATCAACCAAGGGTTAACTCCCCACACAACACCTGACACTGCACTAGCACTTCTAGGCCAGAAGGGGGAGCTAAAGCAGCTCCCTTATATATTCTGGTCTGAGGAGGAAGTAGTTAGTGTTGATAGTTGACAGTTCAGTTTAGTACAGAGAGCACTAGGAGAAGGACCTGTAAATGGGAGCAGTGCTACTTTCAGGCCTGAAACCAGGGTCTGAGGAAAGGAGTACAACAAACAGAGGAACATATCTGGGAGACTGAGTTACCTCATAACTAGCTCCAGAAGAGCGCAAAGACCGGATACCGGATCTGAATCTGTGACTGAAACATGCAGCACAGAAAACACTGGGATAGTGGAGGTTGTAGATCTGCACTGTACCTTAGCGAAGCAACACGGCGGGGTCAGAAGCACACAGAAAGACTCAAGTTGCCTAGCAAAGGGGGTACCTGTGAGGAGAATCAGGGCCAGCAGCCCAGCTAAAGGCGGCAGCAGGGCCACACACACAGCGCAGCAGTAGGAAACTGAGGCTCGGACAGGGTGAAAGAAACCCAGCCCCGGTACAGACTCCGTGGGCAGTACTCTGCTACTAACATCTGCAGTAAAGCCTTGGAAAAACTTCAAAACCGTGAATCTGTGTGATCCTTGTGCTCCAGCCCTGCGTTCCCTCACAAGCAGCTATCATCTCTACTACTACCCTTATCCTGCAATGTCCATAGCACCATCTATAGACTATTACTACCACTGCCCCGGGGAACTGAGCTCAACCTGCGGAGAGCCATTACATCCCCAGCTGCCCAACATCATCCTTAGAGTTACTGCAGCAGCGGTGGTCACCCTGACCACAATCCGTGGATGGCGTCACGACAAACTCCCCTGTAAATATCCCCGATTACTTGCGGTAACCCGGGACATGGTCCGTACCAAGACCGCCGGCATATCCCCAGCAGTGCCCCGGTCCGGTACTGAGGACCCTGTCCCAGTGGGCTCCACAACTTGCAGCTCATGGGCCCTGATGCAAAAGCTCTAACGAGGCCCCCAATTAAGATCTGTAATAGCAATAGTCTTTTTCTTCAGGCCAAATGTACTTTTGAGGCCCCCTAGCCTCCAGAATGGGTGTGATTGCAACCCTTGCACCTATTGTAGTTACGTCCCTGACTCTGACCCTGACATTGGATTTTATCCAAAGCTCTTTTATCTCTTGCACATGATAATGGGGATCTTCCCAGAAGTTATATCATAGATGGGTAACAACCCCAATAAATAACACTGGGGAACACAATTTTTTAGGAGTTAGGTCAGACAACTGTTCTTAATTAATTTTTGGATGCTGAATCCAGAAATGATCTCAGTTTTTCTCTATCACGTCAAGTTTTTGAACTATAGGATTTTTGTCTACTCAAAAATATGTAAACTACTGTACCTAAAAAGTGTTTTTTTTTTTAAATAGTACAAATATGAACAAAAAATGAAATATATAAGAAATAGGCATGACAAATATGTTTTTTAACACTATCATATGTGACATAGCTCTATATGAGTCGAATTGTAATCAGATAACAAGTCTTATTACAGATATCAGTGCAATTGTGCTTCTCTGGCAGGTAAGTTGTGGAGGAAAAACTTGACGTGCTAGAAAAAAACTGACTACATTTTTGGAATCAGCATGCCAATTTTAGTATAAATCAGCTCAAAAACCTAACTCAACAGAAAATATTTTTCAAATTGTTCCCCAGTGTATTCTAATCAGTTGTAAGCTTTCTTCCTTTGCCTGGATAGTGCAAAGCACCAAACTATAAATGCATATGTATTATGGCCAACAAGGTGTAATACACAAAAAAGTATTTTGCCACAAATTAATGTGATGGTGATTTAAAAGGAACTTATCGCCATGCTATTAACCTGCAGATATGGGGTTAATCTGCAGTTTAATAGCGTTCTGAAGCCATGCGTCTGCTGCAGCCAGAACTCTGCTGTTATTAGATCATTAACTTTATTTCTCGAGAAGCCTCAGGTGTTTGGTATGGTATCAATGGTGATAGGCTGTCAGTCAGTGCCAGGAGTGTGGTTACAACTTCTACTTACTTTGCACTGAGTGGTGATTGAAACAATGCTGGCTGCGCCCATGTGATGGAATCCCGAGGCTGCCAGGTGGAACAAAGTTGATTTCCTCCTGGCATCTAAGGCGTCAGTGCACTGGCCACATGGCATCAGACTACTGGTAAACTGTAAATAACCGCATATCAGCAAGTTAATAGTGTTTTTTTACATGACATCGTTCTATTTAAGCATGAATCAAAGCATGACACAAACAGCACAAAAAGCCAAGCATGCCCAAGGGAATCAAACTCATAGGGTAACAGGTTTCCACAGGTAACTTACTGGCTGCAGTGAAATCATGGAGAGATTATTCCATTTGTACACAGCAACAAGATAGAACCATGTCTCCATGATTTCACTGCAACCAGTAAGTTACCTGTGGAAACCTGTTACCTGTAGCTGCGTGTAAAGGTACCATTACAGTATGTTGTACTTAGTGATCTTAGCTTCCCTGTTTTGTTTTCTTCAGCCTTTTAACTAAGTACTTATATTTTTCTCTTGTTGCTTTTAACAGTTGGCAGTCTCAGGTTGTTCATATCAACTTAAACAATATTATCAACATACCTACAGTATTTATTGCATACCTGTTGAACACCTACCCAAAAAGCACTTGGATCCATTGTCTACTAATCCACCTAACAAAACCCTTCCCTGGATAATGTGTGACTCAGTACCATGCAGCACTACCCAGCTTAAGTTCTATTCAATGAATTTATCGAAAGCTGAAAATGACTGTTTGTTCTTCTACGTGCTAGGCTGATATAGGCTGAGATCATGTTTATCATGGAATTTGTCATTTGTATTATTTTAGGCCATTTTTTTCACATGTTTTTCTTCTTTTTTTACATGACAAAAGCATAATGTAAATGGTACAAATTCAGGAATGATTTTTTTTTGTACCTTTTGAGGCTAAATGCTTACATTGAGTATTTGGTGTGTTTTTTTACCTCAGTATTTGTAAGTCAAAACATAGAGTGGGTAAAAAATGCAAAATTGGTGACATGTTTCTATTAGGCTATAGTCACACTCGCGTTGTGGCATCCGCTAAACTGATGCTTTAAAAGGATGCATTTTTTTCCCTTGCCTTCACATTAAATATGTGTACATTTATGTACCATGCGTTATCGGATGCGTTAACACTATGGCATGCGTTAATGTTTTAAATCACATATGTTAATGTTGCGTCTCTCATAGACTTCAATGATAAATTGATACATCCATCACAGTCATGTTTACCAAAATGGCCCATATATTCTGTAGCCTGCATTCTGATGTGCGCTAGTAAAAACTCATAGTGACAAATGCAAACCAATTTGGCCACACGTTAATTGAACTGGAGTCAATGGGTGCATTAACGCATCCTTATTGTTGAAAAAAATGCATCCTTTTAGCAGATGCTACAGCGCTGGTGTGACCCTAGCCTTATAAATTTCCTCTCATTTTTCAACTCTTAGTTTTGACTTACAAATACTGAGAAAGAAACTCACCAAATACTCAATGTGTGCACGTGGCCTTAGAGTGAAAAGTTGCACAACCTTATCAATAAGTTTTACAATTTAACTGTACAAAAAAAGACTTTTATCCACAAGAGATTTTATACTCGAGAAATTTTGCAACGTTTCTAAAATTTATAAATGATTAATTAAGACAAAACATCTGGTTAACGAAAACAAATGTGTATGTTTGTGTTTATGTACGTATATGGCCCCGTCCTCATTATAGCTCAACCCCGCCAGTTAGCCTTCATAATGCACCAAATGCATATGGTTTCACTCAGCAGGAGGTTGCACATATCCTCCAGTATACAGCAGGAGGTAGCACACAGTCCAGAGTATACAGTAGGAGGCCTATTTACTTTGTGACTTTTAAGTGCAAAATAATTTTTTGTTAAACCAATCTATTTTGTTATAGCTAAGAAGAGTTAGTGTCTATCCTGTTCACCTCATTTAACTCAGGGAACATCCTAGACTATGTTTTGAGGGAAATTTTAACCCTGTGCTTTACAGTCCGTCACCAAAAAAAAAGACTATTCACTGTTTGCATGTACGAGGTTATTGATACTGTTATGACAGTAAGACTGCAAAATTATCAGGAGACCTTTAACTTACCATATATGGAAGAAAACAAAACAGTGATGTTCAATAGAATGGATCAAATGCAAATGCACAAAGCAAATCCACAAGTACAACTCAGGAGACACAAATACTGCACAAATACAGTGATATGACTATGATGTAGGCTAACATTCTTTTGTGATATCACTATTTTGTTCTCTTCCATATGTGGTAAGTTATAGGTCACCTGATAAATATGTAGGCTAACTGTCAAAACAGTATCTATTATCTGACACACACACAGTAAATAGACCTTTTTTTTGGTGACTGACAATAAAGCATGGGGTAAAAATTTCCCCTCTAAACATAGTCTACAATGTTCCCTGAGTCAACTGATGTGGCAATAGCGTAGCTGTATTTTCTGTCTATTTACTTTGTGACTTTTATGTTCAAAATAATCATTCTATTTTGTTATAACTAAGAACAGTTAATTACTTTGCCCGGGCAATGCCGGGCTCTACAGCTAGTGAAATAATAAATAAGATGTAAGAAAAAAAATATATAAAAGGAAACATAAATTTTACTATACAATTCAATGGCATACCTGGTTTCATGATCGAAAATGGCTTCCATTGATTTCCTTCACTGTCACTAAATCTCTTGAATACATGGGATTTAAATATTTTTTGCCTATAATTTTTATCACAAAATAAATAGTCATATAAAGACAATAGCACAGGTATTTTTATCAACAATAAATCCATGTGGTGGAAAAGTACTTTTATATGTAGTATCATTAATATCCTTTTATGTTGTATATTTTTTTGGTATTATACAAGCAAATAACTCAGTTGATAACATTATTTGATGAACTTATGCGATTATGTGTTTGATGAATATTGCTGTAGAATAGTGTTTCTGAACATTTCTAAGCCAAATTGTCCACCGTCAAAGAAAATTTTAATCAAGCAGCCTTAAGGCTAGAATCAGTCATGATTGTGAATGTGATTGCTCAGATTACAGCATATTACTTTATACTGTGCTTCTATTAATAACTAATGATGCCCCTTGTCTAATATGTAAAGTATGTGTATTGATGCTTACTTAGATAAAAATTTCTCGACACAGTATACTTTCCATGAGCCCAGAATATATCTAGGATCAGTGCACTTGTATAATATTAGGACACAAACCGTAACAGTATAGATTTAGTGTGTGCCTACAATGTAACCAACCCTATTGCCAGTAACATTGTACTCAACCTACCAAACCCAATACGCATAGACATTTGCCAGTGACAGTCTTTCAGATTAATTTCCACAGCATTAAAAACTTGTTCCCCATCTACTTAAGGGGGTTATTACATTTCAGTTAATATTAATTGGTGAGAGCAGTTTGGAGTTGCAAAGCAAACCACTCTGTACTTATCGTCAACGGGTCAACGGGAAGTTTGTGCTGCTTGTAGTGTCTGGCAATGTACCCATTTAGTCAGCTCAGTGGCTCTGCCAATGTGGATGGACTGCCCACACAGAGCTACTGTGCTTACTGATAGGCTGCCGCACTGCATTGCAGCCAATGTCATACAATGAAAGTGGCATTACAACATTTTACAACCTGCAGATGTTTAACAACAACTAACAAGCTACATATTTGTAAATTAGCAGTTGTTCAATAGCCTATTTAGATAGACTACCAAACTTCCAATGAACAAGCGTTTTGCTTGGATAAAGAGTGATTGCCAGCCTGTTTACATGGACCATGTATTAGTCATTCACAATCAGCTGTGAGTATACAGTATATGCACCCTTAAATTCATTTCCATTTAGCATTAAGATGCCTACCAATTTCAATGTGTTCTGTTGATTGGTGACATGTTGATTCAGGGAGAACATGTTTAAGGCTTAGAGCAAACATACAATTCTTTGGCAACTCAAAATTTAGACTTAAATGGAACCCCTCATATTCCCTGTGCACCTAGAACCAAAAGCAGTCCTGGGTGATATCTAAAATCTCTGACTGATAGTTCCAGCATGTGCTAGCACCCAAAAAACGATCTTCGAAAAAAGAATTTCTAAAGACCATTTATAACATGCTAATAGGGCTTTGACTAGTTGGAGGGGTGTTTCCTCGACTAGTCAGCCCACATAGCATGTTATTCCGCCTATTTGGGTGTGATAACATGCTTTGCATGGCATCGTCATCCCAAAAGCTATGCTAAGCAGCGTGTGCACATGGTGTGTCCCTTACCAGTCAGCATTTATGTCTCTGGGTATATGCACCGTCAGATTCAGAGACGCTTACTGCACATGATCAAAAGTCGGTCGTACTTCCAGTCATGCTAAGTACTCTAAAGTCGGGTGTATGTATCCTGACTTCTGATGAAACGCATAGTTCACATGACTTTTGAATATGCATGGTTAGCCTCTCTGAAGCTGGGAATGCATACATCCAGACACAAAGATGCTCAATGGTGAAAGATATAGACCCTTGCACATGCATGGCTTAATATGGCAATTGGGATGATCAGGCTTTGCAAAAGCATTTACAAAATCAGAATTTCTGCCCCTCTCCTCTTCTGTGTTCAGATCACATAGCAAAACTTGATGATAAACTCAAATGTGCTAACTACTGGGATATCAGAGATAACATTCATATACATGTATATTTTATTGTAATCTCCAGTTTACAGTTCATAATGTATTAATATGGACATAAAGGCTATATTCATCAAGATTGTATAACAAAACATCTGGCCTTATTGTCATATGTCATCAAAATGTAATATAGTTTTTTCTTTTTTTCTTTAGGAGGAATCCCTTCATGGACACAATGATCTTCGCTCTTTTCTTAATTTGTTTGTTTCTTAATGTATTATTGGTAAACTCAGCTTCAGAAACATTACTCTTGGGATCATGTAAAGATGTGTGCTTATGTGAAGAAAAAGATGGAACTCTGTTAATGAATTGTGAAGAAAAAGATGTCACAACACTGTCAGAGATAGAAGCACCTCCATCTCAATACTTAGAGATCAATCTTTTGAACAATGGCTTGTATAAACTACACACAAATGAGTTTTCAGATTTCAGTAATCTAATATCTCTACACCTTGGTTTTAATAACATTGTGGAAATTGAACCTGGGGCTTTCAATGAGCTTCGTATGCTTAAGAAACTGCATATTAATCACAATTCATTGGAAATACTACGAGAAAATACCTTTTCGGGATTAGAGAGCTTAGAGTTTCTTCAAGCAGACAACAATTTTATCACCACGATCGAACCAAATACATTTAGCAAGCTTAATAGATTGAAAGTTCTCATACTTAATGATAATGCTATTAATTTTTTACCTGCTAATATTTTTCGATTTGTGCCATTGACACACTTGGATCTAAGAGGAAACCAGTTACAAAATCTTCCGTATGTTGGATTTTTAGAACACATTGGGAGAATTATTGAACTTCAATTAGAAGATAATAGGTGGGTTTGCAACTGTGACTTATTACAACTAAAAATATGGCTTGAGAATATGCCTAGACAATCTACGATAGGGGATGTGGTCTGCTTCAACCCACCTGATTTGAAAGGTGTCCTGCTTCGAAAGTTGAAAAAAGAAATGTTCTGTATCACAACCCCAAGCAGTGATCTTGAAGAACCCTCAGTACCATTGTCTTTGTTAGGTACTGTATCAATAAATGATGGCCGTTTACCAACAAAAATTACTACACTTCAAAAAAATCCAACAAAGGAAACGTTTGTTTTAACAAAAGTAACCACTAATCTTCCAGGTATGTACTGCCCTGTCCCATGCTATTGTTCTAGTTACAGTATTTCTGGAACTTTGATTCACTGTCAAGAGCGAAATATTGAAAGCATGTCTGACCTGGGACCTCCACCATTAAATCCAAGGAAGTTAATTTTAGCTGGAAATATTATCCATAGGATTTATAAATCTGATTTATCAGAATATGGTACATTAGAAATGCTTCACTTGGGTAACAATCAAATCGAAATAATTCAGGAATATTCATTCCAAAATTTGACCAATTTACAAAAATTGTATTTAAATGGAAATCATCTAAGAAGTTTGAATACTGACACATTCTTTGGATTGTTGAGCATTGAATACTTGTATCTGGAGTATAATCCATAAGTCAAGTCTCATCTGCAACATTTTCTGTAATGCCAAAACTTAAAGTGCTTTATTTAAATAACAATCTTCTAAAAACTTTACCAGAACATGTATTTTCTGGGGTCCCATTAACAAAACTCAATCTTAAGGCTAATCAATTTGTGAATATTCCTCCAAGGAACATTTTAGAGGATCTCACCATGTTGACACAAATTGATTTACAAGAAAATCCTTGGGACTGTACATGTAATTTATCTGGTCTTCAGAAATGGATACAAGTGCATAAAACGGTTCTTTTAAGTGAGATTTTTTGTCAGTCTCCCAAAGACGTAGCAAAGATGGAGCTGAAAACCCTTGATAAAGAAGACCTGTGTCCGGAATTGGTAAATAATCCAGCACTTCCAACACAATTGATATTCAATGATCTTTTACCGGAAGCAACAATGACTAGTAAAGTTGATAACATATTAAAATCCCTTTCTGATTACATACCGCTTTCTGTGTTAATACTTGGACTTTTAATTATCTTAATCACTGCTGTGCTGTGTTCTGCAGGAATAATAGTTCTAGTCTTGCATAGGAAACGGCGATACAAAAAGAAACAGGATTCTGCACAAATACGAGAAAATAGTCCTGTTCATATTCAGTACAGCATGTATGGTCATAAAACGACACATCATATGACAGAAAGACCAGGATCAGTTCTGTGCGAGCAAAGGATAGGCAATCCAATTGTACAAGTTTACCAGACTCCTCCTTTTACACCAAAACACATAGAGCAAAACCAGGAGGAAGAAAATCAACTCAGTGATCCAAAGAACAGAACTAGTATCCTCTTAGAAAGGGAGAATAATTCACTGCAAGCTTCTTCAAATATAAAGTTCACTGATCCATCAGCAGAGTTTGTGTCTTTTCAGGATGCGAGTTATCTTTATAGAAACCTTATTGAAAAAGAAAGGCAAATGCAACAGCTTGGCATTGCTGAGTATCTGAGAAAAAATATTGCTCATTTGCAACCAGAAATAGAGACTTATTATCCAAAAACTCACGAAGAGGTGAAATTGATGGAAACACTTATGTACACAAGGCCAAGGAAAGTACTGGTAGAACAAACCAAAAATGAATATTTTGAGCTCAAAGCTAATCTCCATTCAGAACCTGACTACCTTGAAGTTCTGGAACAACAGGCAAGACCAATTGATCCTTACAATGGAGAACATTAGACACTTAATCGTGAACTTGAACTTAACTGCTATGGTAATATGAAGTGCCTCACTGAACTGTCTTAATCAAAGGATACTCATGTAAAACCTCAGGGATATATGGAATTATGGAGATGTATTTGAGTTTCAATACTATATTATATACAGTTATGTAAATATGTTAATATAATGTGCATAAAATGTTATTTATACTTTATAAAGAGAAACTATAATTTAATACTGTTAAATTGTGCAAATCAAAGATAATTAAAGAAGAAATATTAGAGCTTGTACAGTATATAATATTCCTTTTGGATTATGTCCCATACTGAATTCATAGAAAATACAGCTATCGGAAGGTCTTGTACCCATGTTAATGTCCTTTCATAGCTCTATTAAAAAATATTAACTATAAAACCTATGGCATCTATAAAGCACAGATCATAAAATCGAAGAAGAGGTAAAGTGGTCACTCGAAGTTTTTGTGTTGCTACCGTGTTTTCCCGAAAGTAAGACCCTGTCTTACATTTTTTTTGGGGCCAAAAGTGGCCCCCGGTCTTACTTTCGGGGGGGGTCTTATATTGGGTGCCCCAGTAGTGTGGCCTACAGGCCCCCTCCTGCTGGCACACTGCGGGAGCGGGTCGCATGTCACGATTGTAAGGCCGCCTAGGGGTAAAGGGGGGGCCTGCTAATGTAAGGCCTCCCCCGAATATAAGGCATTACAACCGGGGGGGGCTAATGTAAGGCCCCTAGCTGGGGGGGTGGGAGAGCGGGAGCGGGTCGCACGTCACGTGCGCCCGCTCATTAGATATGCACTGCATCCCCCTGTCAATCAGCGACAGGGGGAGCAGTGCATTATATATATGGGCCCCCTCCTGCTGGCACACCACCCCCCCCAGTTGGTGTTCTGAGGCCCCCCCTGCTGCTGCTCACATCTTACCCTCCAGGGTCTTCTTGCACCAGCCAGATGATGTGACCCGTCGCAGCGCATGACGTCATCGCGACTGCGACCGGCCGGTCACATGATCCGGGAGACATCCGAGGACGGAGGACCGACGCGCTGGCTGCTGCAAGAAGACCCTGGAGGGTAAGATGTGAGCAGCAGCAGCAGCAGGGGGGCCTCAGAACACCAACTGGGGGGGGTGGTGTGCCATCAGGAGGGGGCCCATATATATAATGCACTGCTCCCCCTGTCGCTGATTGACAGGGGGATGCAGTGCATATCTAATGAGCGGGCGCACGTGACGTGCGACCCGCTCCCGCTCTCCTTACCCCCAGCTAGGGGCCTTACATTAGCCCCCCCGGTTGTAATGCCTTATATTCGGGGGAGGCCTTACATTAGCAGGCCCCCCCTTTACCCCTAGGCGGCCTTACAATCGGGGGGGGGGTCCTACTTTCGGGAAAACACGGTAGCACACAGGAGCATAATATTTTTAAATATTTTAGATGACATTTATTTAAAGTGAATGTGTCGCCAGGCTTTTTCTCTATAAACTTTAGCCACCACCAGAAAGCCTTTATACACATCATTCTAGATGCTATATATAAGTCCCCAAGCCGATATCTATACATAAAAAAGATTTTTAATTATGCTCTCCTGTGGGGCAGTCCGGTCTGATGGACATTGCTGATCTTGATCTGGCGCCTTTTTTCTGCTTTCGATTGCGGTCCTCCTTACATGCTTCATGTAAATGATGCATCCTACATAATCCACAGTGTTCTCCATTGAGCTCCTGCACATGCACACTTCTCTCTGACCTAACTAAGGCAGAGCAGAGTAATTTAATGCACAGGCACAGTAAAAGGTCAAAGATGAGTAATTAAAAGGTCTTTTTATGTTATGGAGATCGGCCTGGGGACCTATATACAGCATCCTAGAAAGCTGTATAAAAAGGCTTACTGGTGGTGGAGGCAGTTTAAATGGGAAAAAAACTGGTGATAAGTTCCCTTTTAGGCCAGTCTTATATTTGTAGTAGAACAGTATGAACCAAATTTATTAAAAGGTGCATAGTTAGTAAATCTATCGGCTCCCAGATGGACAAGTCCCCGCCTAGTAGAGGTAGAAAAGTGATGTACAGCACAACGGAGGGAAAAGGCATACATTTTTGCATAAGTCTAACTTCTGTAAAGACAAGCAAAACTCTGGCAAATAGCTCCTCAACTTGTAATACCAGCCTAAAAATGTTTTCGATGTAATAGGCACTTTTTAATGTGCATAGGTAAACAGTAGAGCAGCATTCTACATCACCCAAAGTTTAAAATGGTTGTTAACTGCAATCTTGACTCTACATTTGCCATTGTGATTCAGCTTTCAGTGTCACCTGAAGCAAATCTGTGGATAGGGCATCCTTGCCAGCTGAGTAAAGCATGTTAAAATTAAATGGTATCTCAATCAAATGTGTGCCACTGATCCTAGGAATTAAAGCAGGGTGGGGAACTCCAGGCTTCAAGGGCTGCTAACAGTGCATTGTTTTCAAGATCTCCTTAGCATTGCACAGGGATTGGAATCATCATCACTGCAGGTGATTAATTTACCACCTGTGTAATACAAGGGAAATCCTAAAAACCTGCACTGTTGGTGGCCTTTGAGGCCTGAAGGTCCCCACCCCTGAATTAAAGGATGCTTGCTTTTTAAAAGTGACTACTAGAAAAAAATTGTCTCTGGTCATTTTCCACCATGACCAGTGATATTACTTATTTTTTGGCCATAATACATTTTACCATTTGATATATCTTTATTGGTGCCATGTGATGATTATTGATATGACTCATGTTCAATTATTCCATCAGAATATGTAAAGAGTACAGTGTGTACTGAAATAAAGTTTCTAGATCATTGTCAGTACTTCTTGATATATGATTCTGCAATAAACAAACCAATACACATACAAAAACATCTATCTAACATGAATTATGCATGATGTAGATATAGACTTGTGTGTGCTTGTTCTTTTTGTAATATATATATTTTTTATTTTTTTTCTATGAGTCCTTTATTCAATGTGTACACTAAATTGGTTAAATTGTTAAGATTAAAGCGTTTTGATTGTATAGAAATATATATCCATTTGTAAATATCCTATCTTATATTGAAATAGTCACATGTTCAATGACATGGATATTTTGTGTCCAGAAAATATTAGTATTTAATGTTTATAGTAAACTTCTAGTCTTATATGATCACGTACTTCTATAAGAGGTCACAAAACAGCCAAATTGTTAAGATAATTTGCAGTGTAACACACTAAACCTTTATTTTACAGCAAACTTAAAACAAATACTTTAAAGTATTTATTGTCTTGTTTTATATATTTTCTCACAAATACTGTATTTGAGTGCCTTTGCAAAACTACAAATAAATTAGTTCCATATAATAAAAGCAGAACTTCATCTTTTTAATATTTTATTACACTTTAAAGTACTGTACATTACCTGGTAATTTTTCAGCATTCAGATTGTTACATTTTAAAGGGGTTGTCCAAGTTAGCAAAAAAGCAGTAGTCCTCTTAAAGGCACTCTGTCAGGTCATTATTCAGTATGATACTAATATTACCCTTGAATAGTGCCCGGGAAGCCCTTTTAAAAGCATGTGAAATCATTATTGTACACTTTCTAGTTTCCATGCTATAAGCATTTTCACACTCTGCAGGGATATGGTACATTAGTCCTCTCCATTACTTTCACATCTGAATAGTCCGGCTGTATTAACCCCTTAAGGACCGAGTCACTTTGCAGCCTAATGACCGGACCATTTTTTGTAATTCTGACCAGTGTCCCTTTATGAGGTTATATCTCTGGAACGCTTCAACGGATCCTAGCGATTCTGAGATTGTTTTTTCGTGACATATTGGGCTTCATGTTAGTATTAAATTTAGGTCGATAATTTTTGCGTTTATTTGTGAAAAAATAAAAAATTTGGGAAAAATTTTGAAAATTTAGCAATTTTCACATTTTTAATTTTTATTCTGCTAAACCAGAGAGTTATGTGCCACAAAATAGTTAATAAATAACATTTCCCACATGTCTACTTCACATCAGCACAATTTTGGAAGAAAAAAAAAAATTTGGTAGGACGTTATAAGGGTTCAAAGTTCATCAGCAATTATTCATTTTTCCAGCAAAATTTACAAAACCAATTTTTTAGTGACCACATCACATTTGAAGTCTCTTTGAGGGGTGTACATGACAGAAAACACCCAAAAGTGACACCATTCCAAAAACTGCACCCCTCAAGCTACTCAAAACTATATTGAAGAAGATTATTAACCCTTCAGGTGCTTCACAGGAACTAAAATAAAGTTGAAGGAAAAAATGGACATTTTAATTTTTGTAACAAAAATGTTCTTTTAGCCTCAATTTTTTCATTTTCACATGGGCAACAGGATAAAATGCATCCTAAAATTTGTTGGGCAATTTCTCCTGAGTACACCGATGCCTCATATGTGGTCATAAACCACTGTTTGGGCGCACGGCAGGGCTCAGAAGGGAGGGAGCGCAATTTGAATTTTAGAGCCAATTTTCCGTTCAAAAAGTGAAATGGCGCTCCTTCCCTTCTGAGCCCTGCCGTGCGCCCAAACAGTAGTTTATGACCACATATGAGGTATCGGTGTACTCAGGAGAAATTGCCCAACACATTTTGGGATGTATTTTATCCCTTTGCCCATGTGAAACTGAAAAAATGTAGGCAAAAATAATTTTTTTGTGAAAAAAAAGTGTTTTTTTAATTTTTATGAATGAATTTGTGAAGCATCTGGGGTTCAAAGTGCTCACTATGCAACTAGATACCTTCCTTAGGGGGTCTAGTTTCCAAAATGGGGTCATTTGTGGGGGAGCTCCAATGTGGAGACACACAGGGACCCTCCATACGCGACATGGTGTCCGCTAACAATTTGAATGGAAAATTAGCTCAAATTGTTAGCGGACACCATGTCGCGTTTGGAGGGTCCCTGTGTATCTCCACATTGGAGCTCCCCCACAAGTGACCCCATTTTGGAAACTAGACCCCCGAAGGAACGTATCTAGATGCATAGTGAGCACTTTGAACCCCCATATGCTTCAGAAATTCATCCGTAAAAATGAAAAAGCACTTTTTTTTCCTCTAAAAAATTATTTTTTCATTATTACGGATCAATTTGTGAAGCATCTGGGGTTCAAAGTACTCACTATGCATCTAGATATGTTCCTTTGGGGGTCTAGTTTCCAAAATAGGGTCACTTGTGGGGGAGCTCCAATGTGGAGACACACAGGGACCCTCCAAACGCGACATGGTGTCTGCTAACAATTTGAGCTCATTTTCCATTCAAATTGTTAGCGGACACCATGTCGCGTTTGGAGGGTCCCCGTGTGTCTCCACATTGGAGCTCCCCCACAAGTGACCCCATTATGGAAACTACACCCCCAAAGGAACATATCTCGATGCATAGTGAGCACTTTCTTCCCCCAGGTGCTTCACAAATTGATCTGTAAAAATGAAAAAAAGAAAATTTGTGTGGAAAAAAAAAGTGCTTTTTCATTTTTATTGATGAATTTGTGAAGCATCTGGGGTTCAAAGTGCTCACTATGCATTTAGATATGTTCTTTAGGGGGTCTAGTTTCCGAAATGGGGTCACTTGTGGGGGAGCTCCAATGTGGAGACACACCGGGGCCCTCCAAACGCGACATGGTGTCCGCTAACAATTTGAATGGAAAATGAGCTCAAATTGTTAGCTGACACCATGTCGCGTTTGGAGGGTCCCTGTGTGTCTCCACATTGGAGCTCCCCCACAAGTGACCACATTTTGGAAACTAGACCCCCAAAGGAACATATCTAGATGCATAGTGAGCACTTTGAACCCCCAGATGCTTCACAAATTGATCCATAATAATGAAAAAATAAATTTTTGTGGAAAAAAAAGTGCTTTTTCATTTTTACGGATGAATTTCTGAAGCATATGGGGGTTCAAAGTGCTCACTATGCATCTAGATACGTTCCTTAGGGGGTCTAGTTTCCAAAATGGGATCACTTGTGGGGGAGCTCCAATGTGGAGACACACCGGGACCCTCCAAACGCGACATGGTGTCCGCTAACAATTTGAATGGAAAATGAGCTCAATTTGTTAGCAGACACCATGTCGCGTTTGGAGGGTCCCTGTGTGTCTCCACATTGGAGCTCCCCCACAAGTGACCCCATTTTGGAAACTAGACCCCCAAAGGAACGTATCTTTATGCATAGTGAGCACTTTGAACCCCCATATGCTTCAGAAATTCATCCGTAAAAATGAAAATGCACTTTTTTTTCCACAAAAAATTTATTTTTTCATTATTATGGATCAATTTGTGAAGCATCTGGGGGTTCAAACTGCTCACTATGTACCTAGATATGTTCCTTCGGGGGTCTAGTTTCCAAAATGGGGTCACTTGTGGGGGAGCTCCAATGTGGAGACACACAGGGCTCTCCATACGCAACATGGTGTCCACTAACAATTGGAATTGTTAGCGGACACCTTGTAGGATATGAAGAGCCCCTATGTGCCTAAACATTGGAGCTCCCCCACAAGTGACCCCATTTTGGAAACTAGACCACCCAAGGAACGTATCTAGATGCATAGTGAGCACTTTGAACCCCCAGGTGCTTCACAAATTGATCCGTAAAAATGAAAAAAGAAACTTTTTGTGGAAAAAAATGTGCTTTTTCATTATTATGGATGAATTTGTGAAGCATCTGGGGGTTCAAAGTGATCACT
This sequence comes from Allobates femoralis, assembly GCA_033576535.1. Classification (NCBI taxonomy): domain Eukaryota; kingdom Metazoa; phylum Chordata; class Amphibia; order Anura; family Aromobatidae; genus Allobates; species Allobates femoralis. Next base: position 551,071,567 of record JARQOC010000002.1, on the reverse strand, counting down.
ATGCATCTAGATACGTTCCTTGGGGGGTCTAGTTTCCAAAATGGGGTCACTTGTGGGGGAGCTCCAATGTTCAGGCACACAGGGAGGGGCTCTCCATTGGAGCTAATTTTCTATTGAAATTGTTAGCGGACACCATGTCGCATATGGAGAACCTGTGTGCCACCAGCACAAGGGCAACTGGTAGAGTTGGGGTACAGCACCAGAAAATGCCGCCTCTAATGAATGCTCTATTTTCTTGGGTGGCTGTGGGTTGAAATTTGCAGCGTGGGGGACCCACAACATTTGAGTCTCTCCACGCTGAGGATTCCAGTCAGCCAGCTACCAAGTTGTACATGGCTGGCTACAAATACAGCGAAGGCTTTATTTTATTTCTAGAACTAATTCTAGAAAAAAAAAATGACGTAGGGCTCCGCCATATTTTTAATCCAGCCAGGTACAACTTGGCAGCTACAGACTGCCAGCAACCCCCAGCTGCCTCGTTGTACCTGGCTGCAACCAAAAATACAGCGAAGCCCATTTTTTTTTTATTTCTAGAACTAATTCTAGAAAAAAAAATGACGTAGGGCTCCGCCATATTTTTGGTCCAGCCAGGTACAACTTGGCAGCTACAGACTGCCAGCAACCCCCAGCTGCCTCGTTGTACCTGGCTGCAACCAAAAATACAGCGAAGCCCATTTATTTTTATTTCTAGAACTAATTCTAGAAAAAAAATGACGTAGGGCTCCGCCATATTTTTGGCCCAGCCAGGTACAACTAGGCAGCTGGGGGCTGGAATCCTCAGCATGGAAAGGCCCAAGCGTTCTGGGCCCCCCATGCTGCGAATTGCAGCCCGCAGCCGCTCCAGAAAATGGCGCATTCATTGAAGCGCCATTTTCTGGCGCTGTACCCATGCTCTTCCAGTTGCCCTGGTGCCGGTGGCAAACTGGGTAATAAAGGGGTTAGTGCCAGCTTTTTATTGGCAGCTGGCACTAAGCCTGAGATTCATAATATAGGGCCAATGTTAGACCCGCCATTAGGAATCTCTGGTAAATAGTCAGAAAATACACACATAGAAAAATCTTTTTATTTGAAAAAAAAACACAAACAAAATTCGGACTCCATCTTTATTATAAAGATCTGACGTAGTCCACAACGAAGGTCCCACGACGCTCGATCGCCTCCGACGTAGTCCACAACGAAGGTCCCACGACGCTCGATCGCCTCTGCTCAATCCAGAGACTGCAGCAAGGGATCAAGTGTCCTCTTCCTACAGTCTCAGGGGTCAGAGTTATGGTGCACTGTATGACAATGATCAGTTATACAGTGCACCATGACTATGATCCCAGAGACTATAACAAGAGGACACTTGATCCCTTGTTGCACCCATCCATCCACCTATGCACCCATCATCCACACACGCACATCCACGTACGCACATCCAATACGCACATCCACGTACGCACATCCACGCATGCACACAACCACGCACGCACATCTACGCATGCACACATCCACGCACGCATGCCAACATCCACGTACATCCACACACACATCCACGTACATCCACATCCACGCACATCCACGTACGCACACATCCACGTACGCACACATCCATGCACGCACATTCACACACGCACATCCACGTACGCACATCCACGCACGCACATCCACGTACGCACATCCACACACGCACATCCACGTACGCACATCCGCGCACGCACATCCACGTACGCACATCCACGTACGCACATCCACGTACGCACATCCACGTACGCACATCCACGCACGCACATCCACGTACGCACATCCACACATGCACATCCACGTACGCACATCCACGTACGCACATCCACGTACGCACATCCACGCACGCACATCCACGTACGCACATCCACGTACGCACATCCACGCACGCACATCCACGTACGCACATTGACGTACGCACATCCACGTACTGACATCCACGCATGCACACAACCACGCACACACATCCACACACGCACATCCACGCACGCACACATCCATCCATCCACCCATCCATCCACCCACCCATCCATCCATCCATCCACCCATCCATCCATCCATCCATCCATTCATTCATTCATTCATTCATACTTACCCAGCGATGAGAAGGAGGAGCCCCTGAGAAGAGGAGGAGCCACACCGGACTGCAGAGGAGGCCCGACGGTGCGGGCGGGTGCACCGAGCGTGCAGCCCGCCGGGATAGGTGAGCGGGACTGGGGTCCCGGGATCGGGGGCTGGGGACGGAGGACCGGGGGCTGGGGGCCAGCAAGGAGGAGGAGGGGGCCCTGCAGCTTCGCCGGTGGGCGCATAAGCCCGCCGGCAGACAAACTATGTCGGGTGGAGGGCGGGGATGGACAGGACACAGGGGGGGGCTGCACAGGGGACGGGGACAGGACACAGGGGGCTCAGGACACAGGGGGGGGCTACAGGACACAGGGGGCTCTGGACACAGGGGGCGGGGACAGGACACAGGAGGGGCTGCACAGGGGACAGGGACCGCACACAGGAGGGGCTGCACAGGGGACGGGGACAGGACACAGGAGGGGCTGCACAGGGGACGGGGACAGGACACAGGGGGCTCAGGACACAGGGGGGGGCTACAGGACACAGGGGGAGCTGGACACAGGGGGCGGGGACAGGACACAGGGGGAGCTGGAGCATCAGCTCATTGCCGGCGGCTGCGGTGCAACCCGCCGGCAGATAAGTGTGATTGGGGAGGGGGGGGGGTGAAGGGGTTAACAGGGTGCCCACACCTCTTCCCCTAACCCTTGGCTGTCACTTACAGCTTTTAGATTTGAGCTGTCACTGTTCGTTTAGAAGCAGTGACAGTTCAAAGCCATGACGAGTATACTCGTCATGATGCGGGAACTGACATCTTTTCATGACGAGTATACTCGTCATTCGTCGTAAAGGGGTTAAGTGATATTTAAATATGCACACCCATCCAAGTTGGTGTTCTGTCCCTCCCCTTTGTGCTGTCTGCTGGAGAGGGGGAAGCGTTTTGTTCTGCACTATGTTATAGATTTCTATTATATGAATGTTGCTTTTCCTGCAGACATGTAATGTGTGGATCTGCTGAGAACATAGTCAAATGTTTTTATAATCACATAAAAATATTTCAGACAGCACACACTACACACATGCCTCATGTCATGTCATGACATGACACAATGTCATGATGAGATCAGAGCTGCAGTTAAAATCACACACCTCCACCCCCCTCCTTTTTGCTCTGCAGAATCTGCAATGAGTCACACAACATACAGATCAGAAGAGGGCATAACAGTGTAATGATGCATGAATATTCATTCCTTGGGGATTGGGCAGCAGAGAGCTCACTGTGATTGACAGATGGAATTAATCTTTTATTTTGAAGTTTATAGAGCTTAGGAGGGAAGCATAAATAATAGAAATGCAGTAGAGAAATGAGTAGAGAGAGCTGAGAGGAAGGAATTAGAAAATGATATCAGTTACATGTGGATTTTTGACCTGACAGATTCCCTTTAAGAAATTGTTTTGTGTTTGGGATCTTTGTATAGTGTTTCTTCTAAGGGTATGTGCACACAAATAAAAGGTACTGTGTGTTGGACGCAGCGTCTCTGGACCTTTGGAAGCCGTGGGTGAATGCATGGAAACTGCAAATATCCTATGCCCATGATCTGCGTTGGCTGCAGGGCGGCTTCTCTGCATTCCCCCTTTGGATATCGCTTCCAAGATGTGGAAGTCCAGCAACCCGCACCACAGGTAAAAACACGGTGGTCAGGAGAAACATGTCTGCAATGTTTTCTGTGCACTCTGCTAAAGCGCAGTTCCTGGGACTTTCTGTGTGGCTGCACCCATGGTAAACATAGGGTTACTATGGAGCAGCATTGCCGGGCAGCACCCGATGTTAACACTAGCCGTTACTGCAGCCTTTGCTATGCATTTACCGGATCCAGTAAACGTGGGTCACCCTCTAGGTGTGACCATAGCAATAGTGATATAATAGCCAGTATTTTGCAGACTTTATCCATTACCACCGAAGCCATTTTTCACTTTCCAGACCAGATTAAATTTTACAGTTCTGAGTAGCGATGGGCGAACCCGTCAATGTTCGGGTTCAGTTAACTTACCGGGCCTTTTTTAAAAGTTCAGGTGGCCCAAAGTGGCTCGAACTTAAAGGGATCTTGTCACCTCCAAAACACCTCCTAAGCTATCAAAACATGTCCCTGAAGCATCTATTCACTAATCTCACACTCCTTTTGTCTCCTAAAAGCATCCTGTGAAAGTGCATAAAAACTTTTAATACTTACTCATTAGTGATTTTAATTAGCAGGGGCCATATTATTTAGTCACCGTGGGGTGTTCTTTTGCAGCTTCAGGATCCAGCCCTCTCTCTGTCTGTGCTGCTGTGAAACTGAAACTGAAGGCAGGACTAATGATTTGCATTCTGTGAGTGATAGAGAGAGGGGAGGGCAATGCCTGCACATCACAGCAGAACACACAGAGACAGGGTGGATCCCTGGAGCTGCATAACAGCCCACCTTGGTGACTAAAGAATAGTCACTGCTAATTAAAATCACTAATGAGTAAGTATTAAAACGTTTTTATGCACTCTCACAGGATGCTTTTAGGAGACAAAAGGAGTGTTAGATTAGTGATGGGATGCTGCAGGGACATGTTTTGCTAGCTTAGGAGGCATTTTGGAGGTGACAGGATCCCTTTAAGTCTGAACCCTGAACTCACACTGTAAAGCTATGGGATGGGGGCTAGGAAGCTGTAAAAGAAAGGAGATAGTTATTAAATTACATTATACTTTCCTTCTTCCACCCACTTGCATTCTGGGTCCACTCATTAACTTCCTGGATATTCCCTGCAGAGGGACCCAACAGCCAATCACAGATGCTGTCACAGAGACCATGATAAGTTTTTGCTATGGATTTCATGCTCTTTTGGTGCACTTTTGGCACAAAACTGCATGCATTGTGTTCAAATATGTTCATCTGCATCTCCTGGCCAAATAAAGCACCAAAACCATGACATGGTTTCTGCTCTGGATTTAATTTTTTTAGTGCATTGTGTTCAATGTGTTCATCTGAATCTCCTGGCACAAAAAAGCACCAAAACCGCAACATAGTTGAGCCCTTTTTACATAATTATTCCTTTAAATAATTAAAAAAAAATGACTTGGGGCTTCGCTGTATTTTTGTATGCCAGCCAGGTACATTAGGCAGCTTTGGGCTGCCCCTTACCCCCAGCTGCCCATTTTTACCCGGCTGGAAACCAAAAAGATAGGGATGCCCTTTTTTTAATTATGTCATGAATTTCATAAAATCATTTTAAAAATGACATGGGGCTTCGTTGTATTCTTTGTTTCAAGACAGGTGCAACTAGGCAGCTGGAGGCTGGAATCCTCAGCTCTGGGTAGCACAAGCTTTCTGACCCCCCCTCCCACTGTGAATTGCAGCCCGCATCTGCTCCAGAAAATGGCAAAGTCATAGAAGCGCTATTTTCTGATGCTGTACCCTGACTTTTCCAGTGACCCTGTTGGCAATGGCACACTGGGTAATAAAGGAGTTAATGCCAGCTTTGTATTGGCAGCTGGCACTAAATTAGACCCACCCCCTATGAATTTCTAGTCAGCAGTAAAGAATCACAACACCGAAAAAAAAATGTAGAAATAAAACACGACAACCCTGTTTCCCATCTTTAATTAGAAAAAAAAACCCTCCCTCCGACATAATCCACAGGGAATATGTTCAGCTCTGCTGCATATCTCTTTGAGCAGACGCCCATTCTCTGTGACAGTGTCTGTGTTTGGCTGTTGGACCCCTCTGCAGTGAATATCTAGGGAGTTAATGAGCAGCACCTGAAGTAGATGCAGCAGGGCAGTGGAACGCGGTAAGTATAATCCTGTTTATTAACTATTTTTAATTTTACAGCTCCCCCACCCTCGAACCCAAAGCAGAACTGGAACACAGACTTCCCAGGAAAGTCCGTGTTTGGGATATGTGCCCGAACACTAGGTGTTCGGTATGAACTCCAAACTTTACAGTTTGGGTTTGCCAATCACTAGTTCTGAGTAGTGTCACTTCATTTGGTAATAACTCTGAATTACATCATAGTGATTCTAAGAAACGTTTTTCGTGTCACATTGTACTTCATGATAGTTCTAAATTTAGGTCAAAACTTTTTGTGTTTATTTGTAAAAATATCAACACTCTTGAAAAAAAATGTGAAAATTTCACAATTTTTAAACTTTTAATTTTTATGCTCTGTGGTATGTTTTTTTTGTTATTACACACTGTCACTTCCATTGCTAGCACCACATTTTGTATAAAATACATTTTAGACACAAGTGAAATGCTTATAACATGTAAAAATTTTTTTACCACACTTAGGCCCCTTTCACATCAGCGTTCATCGCTGATCGCGGCAGTTGCAGTGAAAAAAAATAATGCTGCAACAGCTCACCACATGGCTGGAATCAGCTATTAATGAAAATATTAACCCTTTACCACCCAGCCTGTTTTCACCTCCCTGACCAGGCCAATTTTTTCAATTCAGACCAGTGTCACTTTATGTGGTAATAATTTTGGAACACTTCAACGGATCCTCAACGGATCCTCCCATAGCTCCCATGCCGCCAGTCCACGGTGACGTGGGGCATGCTTCCAAGGTGGTACAAGTATATGGACCCACTGGACCACAGGGAAGCCTGCCCAGACTAGGAAATGCAGCGACTGAGATCTGTGGCAGCTGAGCAAATGGGCAATGTGGTAAGAATCAGAACTTGAAAACACAGCACAACTTAAGGTAAAAGAATATAAAGTCTACTAACGAAGCCACAGGGTAAAAAATAAAATTACGACACATAATGCCACGCTCCTGATTCTTCACATCAGGCAAGGGGAACGTCTCAGGTTGGCAGATGTCAGGCAATGGCATCGCAGGAGGGCATCACAGGTTGATGCAGTCCATGGTCATCTGTCACGGGCATATAAGGAGCATGTCGCATAGCACTGGCACAGCAGGAGAACATCAGATGAACTCAGGTGGATATTATCACAGGATAGACCCCAGGGAACAGGCCAGAGATTGGGACATAGGTGGAGCATGGAGAGCACAGGTCTAGGAACACCAACACGGTAGCTTAGGACACCTGTTGGTCAGATCCAGGAAACTCAGCAAGAGCCGTCACTGGAATACAAGGCTGGAGACTCCCCAGGAATATGGAGGAGGAGCCCATCCAGGAACACAAGCGGGACTTACTCTGGAACACAACCTGGATGGCCAGGACCTCGGAGTGGACATCTGGACACAGGCTAGACATCTAAGACACAGACAGGACATCTGGACACTGGACATTGGTCATCAGGCTTCTGACATTGGTTATCAGACACTGGCGGAAAGAACCCAAGCAAGATGGTGCAAGCACCACAGGAATGGACCAGAATTGCATGAAATGGGCTCTAGGAGTGGACCAGAGCTAAGTAGTGCAAGCATAGCAGAACAGCGCAAGCACAACAAGCATTGACTGGAGCTGAGTGACACAACACTGCAGGAGTGGACCGGAGCTTGACAGTGTGAGCACAGCACAATAGCATGAGCACAGCATAGTACACGTTCAGCAGGAAAGCCGGACTCCAACTTTGAAAGATGGACAGAGGTTTATTCATAAGACACAGGATACAGGAACCTCACAGTATTTAGGTTCAAGATACAAAACACAGAATGAATCTAAGAAGATCACATAGCAGGATTCCACATTCAAGGCAAGGACACTGGTAAACAGGGTAGACACATGGGAAGAATGGGTTCAGGGACAAGGACAGGATCAGTGACACAAGGCAGCCCAACAGTGATTGCACACACATTGGAGCTATGCTAGGAGCTAGGAGCAGCATGCTTGACCTTCTCACGTGTCTAGATTCACATATGTAATGCAAAGCTCTGGCAACACCCAACAGGGAAAGGGAACTTTAAATAGGAGCTGCCCCTCAGCATTATACTGGGGACAGCAATTAAAAGCGCACACCACCGCCAATAAAAGTGTGGAAGGTGTGGCAGCGCACACCCTAGGCACAAAAAGGAGCCCAGCATAGCCAGCACAGGAACTGAGGCCTAGGGCAACTGGCAGAGCCTGCAAGCCTGGACACACGTGAAAAGTCATTGAACCAGCAGCAGAGAACCTCACAATCCGTGCATTGTTTCCACAGCAAGACAGCCAGGGACTGTACATGTGGATATTCGTGCAACTCAGCAAAGACTTTACAACATGCATATGGCTACCCAGTGGAGCAGGGAGCAGAGCAGCATCCTTGAAGGTAACAGACTAGAGTATCTCAGCTGGTTAGGGGAAGGAGCATAGGGTAAGAGCACTGACATGCACAGTAACGCTGGGAAGATAAGGGGTAAGCAGACCAACGTTACACCCAATGATTTCAATATTGCTTATTCATGACACATTGAACTCATGTTTGATAATTTTAGGATGAATTTTTTTTGTGTTTATTTGTGAAAAAAAATTGAATTTTGCAAGAATTTTGAAAACTGCAATATTTAATTTTTTATACCCTTAAACCAAAGCGTTATATCATGCAAAATAGTTAACAAATAAGTTTTCCTACATGTCTACAAATAGTTTAACAAATATATATATATTTTTAGGGACTACATAACATTTAAAGTGACTTTGAGGGACCCATATGGCAGAACACCATTCTAAAAACTGCACTACTCAAACTACTAAAAACCACATTCAATAAGTTTATTAACCCTGCAGGTGTTTCACAGGAACTAAGGCAATGTGGAAGGAAAAAAATTACAATGTTAGTTTTTCCAACAAAAATGTTACTTTAGCCTCAAATATTGCATTTTCACAAATCTAACAGGAGAAATTGCACCATACATTTTTGGCACAATGTAGGGCTTGGAAAGGAAAGAGCATCATTTAACTTTTTGAACAAAAAATTTAGGCAGTGGAGGAACAATAAAGGTCTGTGACTTTTAATAATCTTGTGTTCTGTAATACTTAGTGCTCTATTAGACCTCTGTTTTTTGTAACTGAAATCTTTTTCCTTACCTGAGTGGCAGCGGCAGGAGCAGCTTGTATTGCAGCACAATAGGACCTGGCATTGCTGGGGCAACGAACAGAAAGCCAAAGGACCTTTGATGATGTAATCCCGGCCCTTCCCATCACGTTACCAGCAGGGGAACTGCGGGGAGAAGCTCGAGGAGCAGGATTAACTTGGAGCTCGCGGGCAATGTGGTGAATAATCCCCCAGCGGTAAAGGCACCCTTTGGTACCTGGAGACCGGCTCAAACCCAACTACTAGGCGGTGTCACCAGGGATGTGCAGGGATTGGCACAACCTGCAAAGGTGAGTGCATTAGCACTGTGATAAGCACCACTTTGAAGAAAGGTATACACATTGCGCCTCCATATCATTTTATTTTAAATGAAACAAGCTAGTCAATGACACAAGCCCTATGTCTTCAACTTGGATGTTTTATGTGCCCTGATTAGCTGCAGACCAGGAACATCCACAGAGAAAATGTAGGGGGAAAAAAATAAAGTCTGACGCTACTCTAACATCTCCACAACCCTTTCTCTTCATCAAAGACGTCCCGCCCCTATCCTACACTGTCAGAAGGTAGAAGAAAAGCATCACTTAAATACAGTAAGGTATTTTTAATCCGATCACTCATTGAACAAATCTGCATTTGACCAGTTTTTTGGAAATTGCTCACGTTTCCAAATTCGAGCCGAATTCGGTTCAGTCTGAAAATTACATTTGCAACCATGTTTAGGGAAGGTCGGCTAATCTCTGTCTGGCATCATTCCAGAAGGAGAGGATTGCTATGGATATGTTACTGGATGGTTGACTGTTATTAGCCTGCCATTACATCTACAAATTAGTTTATAGCCCTGTGACATTATGGTATAATATATTGTATGCCTTGCTAAATGTCTGACCCTGTTGTTTCTGATGCCTGTTTTTCACTGTTTTACTCGTGCTTGGACCATGAGTACTTTTATTTAATAAATGTTTTCTCCTCAATTATTACTTTTGTGTGCTTATAAGCATCTGTTTGTCTCGTCATCTTTTTTGTGTCAACAATATTGACTTGCTCATTATTTAGTGAATAGCAACACACCTACAATTATGTCACTGGTATTTAGTTCACATCCATCAATAAAGATATTTTCCACTACTAGTGTGAGCAACTTTCATTTATACTACCGTATATACTCGTGTATAAGCCGACCCGTGTATAAGCCGACCCCCCTACTTTTGCCCCCAAAACCTGGGAAAACCTATAGACTCGTGTATAAGCCGAGGGTGGACTCCAGCACAGGTATACAGCCTCCAGCAGTGTGGTATACAGGCAGGCCCCAGAGGTATATAATGCAGCAGCCCCAGAGGTATATAATGCAGCAGCCCCAGAGGTATATAATGCAGCAGCCCCAGAGGTATATACAGGCAGGCCCCAGAGGTATATATAGGCAGGCCCAGAGGTATATACAGGCAGGTCCCAGAGGTATATACAGGCAGGCCCCAGAGATATATACAGGCAGGCCCCAGAGTTATATAATGCAGCAGCCCCCAGAGGTATATAATGCAGCAGCCCCCAGAGGTATATAATGCAGCAGCCCCCAGAGGTATATAATGCAGCAGCCCCCAGAGGTATATACAGGCAGGCCCCCAGTGGGTTATACAGCAGGCCCCCAGTGGCACTCGCCCCCCCACACTGTGCAGAGCTCCCCTCCCAATGCATTATCTTACCATCCAGTCGCGTCTTCATCACCGCCGGTCCTCCCGTCCATCCTCGCTCGCTGTGTTCCCGGTCTCATGTGACCCGGCGGTCGCAGTCGGATGACGTCATCGCGCCGGGTCACGTGAGAGCCGAACACAGCGCGAGAGGATGGACGGAGGACGGTGATGAAGACGCGGCTGGATGGTAACATAATGCATCGGGAGGGGGGGCTCTGCACAGTGTGGGGGGGCGAGTGCCATTGGGGGCCTGCTGTATATGGGGGCCTGCTGTATACCCCACTGGGGGCCTGTAAACATCTGGGGGCTGTATGCACGGCTCCCCCTGCCGCTGTGATGGGCGGGGGGAGCCATGCATATCTAATGAGCGGCCCCATGTGACGGGCCGCTCTGTCAGGAGCCTCTCCCCCGCCTCCTCCAGCCTCCCAGCACCCGGACACAGCCCCCACACAGCACATGTACCGTATAGACCCGTGTATAAGCCGAGGGGGGACTTTTCAGCCCAATTTTTGGGCTGAAAAACTCGGCTTATACACGAGTATATACGGTAATTATTTCTAACACTTTCCTAATATACACTGGCATTCAAAATGAGACAACTATGTATGACAACTTATTTTTTCATACAGAATGTAATCAATATTGATGAACATTTGAAAGTTTTTATGCAAGGGGTATACCATGCCACTAGAACAGTTTTCTAAAATATCCAAAGTTTATCAAATTAAAACCTTTATTTTACACATAATGTGATGATCATGATTAGAGAACAGCAAATACTGTAGCACAGAGAAAGATAACAAAATTTTATAAAGGTTACAACAGCCACAAATCAGTAGGAAGTGTACAGGCCTTTGTTTTGAATGACTTCAGCACATCTGCGGCCACAGTACATCACTAGTCTCTCACACTGCTCTGGTGTGAATTTGGTCCACTCTTTTTCCAGTCTCTTCCACAATTTTGTGACTGTTGTTGGTTTCTTAGCCATAACTTTGTCACCAAGGATTTTTCAAAGGTTTCCTATTGAGTTTAGATCAGGACTCTGGGTTGGCCATTTCATTGTTTTATTGTTTTCTGTTTCAAGGAACTGCTGTACCTGTTTTGCTGTGTGACAGGGGGCATTATCCTGCATGAAAAATTGCTGGCTGATTGAGTATTGAATGCAAATAAGGAACCACATGTTGGTTAAGAAGGTTCTGATTCACACCTGCATTCACTCTGCCATGTAGCTTTATGAGAGGTCCAACCCCTGCAGCAGAAAACATTCCCTAAACCATGACACTTCCTCCACCACCTTTTACTGACTTCTTTACACACTTTGGGTTCAGTCTTTCTCCACTTTGTCTAAGAAAGTAATGTTTCCCACCAGACCCAAATAAATTAAACTTGCTTTCATCACTAAAATGAACTGTGGACTACTTCTCATCTGTCCACACAACATGCTCCTCAACAAAGCTGAGTCTAGCCTTTTTATTCTCTCTGCTAACAAGAGGTTTAGTCACTGCAGAGTGGGCTTTCAGTCCAAATGCTCTTAAACATCAATATACTGTATGACGAGACAAATCCTTACCCTGTTTAGTGCTGAACTGGTGAGCTATTCCAGCTACAGTGTTGAAACAATTACCCATGGAGATTCTCCACATTTTCCTGTCCTCTCTTGCATTTGTCTTTCTGGAGTGACCAACCTTCTTGGGGGACTTGAAAGTTTGTGATGCTGTAAAGATGCAATATTCTAGAAAATACAGACTTGGAAACACCAACTTCTGTGGCTCATAGTGTGACTCCAGTTGGCCTTCATCTAGACAACCTGCTGCCGGAGAGTTTAAGTCACTTTGGAATGGCACATCATTTCTGCAAAGTGAATGCAAACTAGAAAGTTAGGCTGCCATTTAAATAGGGTTCATCAGATAATTAAGGAAATCATCACCAGGTGCCCGATTAACACCAATAACTTGCAGGTATCTGAACTTATTCTCTAAATTTGATCAGTGCTCTTTTTCATTTATCTTATTTACATTTTTATTCTGTGCTTTAGAATATATTAAATGTATGAAATAAGCTTAAAATACTGATATTTTACTCATATGAGGATACTTTCATATATGAAAACACAATGACCTTAACATTGAGGAAATTGTTTGTTCTCTAATTTGATTGCTAGTGTACTTTTGCTAACTACCCTGCTCCTGTAAGCTGATCTCTCAGAGGCAGATACATTGTTGTTCTTGTTTGCAATGTGCAGATCCTTAGATAGTATATGACAGGGCATGTAATGTACTACCTAATGATCAGTATGTCTCAGCACTTGTCAAATGAAAGCATCACACTGTAAAGCAGATTGAGATAGTAAACAAAACCTATGAAAAATCTGTATGAAAAATTATCAAATCCGGATCCATAGCCCATAGGCTGTAATAGAAAAACCAGATTGCCCAAATGTCAATCTGGATACCGAATCTGGTTTTGCAGCCTGCAGTAAAAATCATGCAGTCTGTATTTTTCAGAGCGGTTGCAAAACCGGATTCGTTTTTTATAACATGGGCGCCTATGGGAACCTGATCCGGTACCACAAGGTATCGGATGCGGTTTTTAATATTGCAAAAATCCTCATTCAAAAACCGGATGCATTAATGCATCGTGATCCGGAATGAGGATTGCATTTTTACAGATTATAAGAAGTATGAAGGCACAGTCCAATACCGGATCCGGTAATGGATTTGGTTACTGGATTGTGCCTTTTAAGTGTGACCCTAGCCTAACAGGGTACGTAGTACAGTTGTGGCCAAAAGTATTGACACCCCTGCAATTCTGTGAGGTAATACTCAGTTTCTTCCTGAAAATGATTGCAATCACAAATTCTTTGGTATTATTATCTTCATTTAATTTGTCTTCAAAGAAAAAACACAAAAGAGAATGAAGCAAAAAGCAAAACATTGATCATTTCACACAAAACTCCAAAAATGGGCCAGACAAAAGTATTGGCACCCTCAGCCTAATACGTGGTTGCACAACCTTTAGCCAAAATAACTGCAATCAACCGCTTCCGGTAACCATCAATGAGTTTCTTACAATGCTCTGCTGGAGTTTTAGACCATTCTTCTTCGGCAAACTGCTACAGGTCCCTGATATTTGAAGGGTGCCTTCTCCAAACTGCCATTTTTAGATCTCTCCACAGGTGTTCTATGGGATTCAGGTCTGGACTCATTGCTGGCCACCTTAGAAGTCTCCAGTGCTTTCTCTCAAACCATTTTCTAGTGCTTTTTGAAGTGTGTTTTGGGTCATTGTCCTGCTGGAAGACCCATGACCTCTGAAGGAGACACAGCTTTCTCACACTGGGTCCTATTTATGCTGCAAAATTTGTTGGTAGTCTTCAGACTTCATAATGCCATGCACACGGTCAAGCAGTCCAGTGTCAGAGGCAGCAAAGCAACCCCAAAACATCTGGGAACCTCCACCATGTTTGACTATAGAGACTGTGTTCTTTTCTTTGAATGCCTCTTTGTTTTCTTCTGTAAACTCTATGTTGATGCCTTTGCCCAAAAAGCTCTACTTTTGTCTCATCTGACCAGAAAACATTCTTCCAAAACGTTTTAGGCTTTCTCAGGTAAGTTTTGGCAAACTCCAGCCTGGCTTTTTTATGTCTCGGGGTAAGAAGTGGGGTCTTCCTGGGTATCCTACCATACGGTCCTTTTTCATTCAGACACTGACGGATAGTACGGGTTGACACTGTTGTACCCTCGGACTGCAGGGCAGCTTGAACTTGTTTGGATGTTAGTCGAGGTTCTTCATCCAACATCCGCACAATCTTGCATTGATATCTCTCGTCAATTTTTCTTTTCAGTCCACATCTAAGGAGGTTAGCCACAGTGCCATGGGCTGTAAACTTCTTTATGACACTGTGCACGGTAGAAACAGAAACATTCAGGTCTTTGGAGATGGACTTGTAGCCTTGAGATTGCTCATGCTTCTTCACAATTTTGTTTCTCAAGTCCTCAGACAGTTCTTTGGTCTTCTTTCTTTTCTCCATGCTCAATGTGGTACACACGAGGACACAGGAGAGGTTGAGTCAACTTTAATCCATGTCAACTAGCTGCAAGTGTGATTTAGTTATTGCCTATATCGTTTATGACCAGCACTCAGTAGTGGGAGGTTGATGGTGCTATGTAGGGAAGGATCAGGTGATCTCTATCGTAGTTATAATAGAATCCAAGCACTCATCTGGTTTAGTTTCAAGTGATTTATTGTGAAGCACACATGGAAGGTGAGGTGACAGCAGCAATAACGTTTCGGCCCCCTATTAGGCCTTTCTCAACACGTCACTACTAATGATGTTAGGGGAGTACACATCAGGTATGGAGCACTGTATGATAAGACGAGAGCCCCTTACACCATGGAACAGTACATCTGTTGCAGGCCTATTAGGCAGTGTATCTGTGCAGGCTTTGTGCTGTGCCCATAGTATGTAGAATGTTCCAGAATGCTAGAGTATCGTTTTAGTATGTTTCTGATAGCCCCTGATGTGGTAGCTTCCAGTTTGTGACCCCTGGTCTGGGGAAGTACCGTTAGTATCGTGGTCTTGGGAGAGCCAGCACCATCTGTGCCTGGGCATTTAGTTATTGCCAACACCTGTTAGGTGCCACAGGTAAGTTACAGGTGCTGTTAAAGGGAACCAACCACCCCAAATGACCCCCCGGACTGTTAATATGTGTCCCTACACCCAGCACACACATTTGGGGCAATCGTTTTTGCTAAAAAAAACTGTTTAGTAGAAGCTAAGATACATGTTTATAAAGTTTAATAACTTCAGCCGGATGGGTGTTACCTAGCTTTGTCCTCCATGCCTGTCAGCGTCCTCTCCCCTCCTCCCTTCAGTGAAGCCGTTCTGTGTAAGCCGAAAATGGCCTGCCTGTCTACTGCTGCCTGATAAATTATGCACGCCCATCTCTGCACCTAAGAGCCTGGCCGCGTCATGAAGGGGGCGGGGCTAAATCGCGGCATGCCGGAGCCCCGCCCCCTTTCATGACGCGATCTAGCCCCGCCCCCCTTTCATGACGCGGCCAGGCTCTTAGGTGCAGAGATGGGCGTGCATAATTTATCAGGCAGCAGTAGACAGGCGGGGCATTTTCGGCTTACACAGAACGGCTTCACTGAAGGGAGGAGGGGAGAGGACGCTGACAGGCATGGAGGACAAAGCTAGGTAACACCCATCCGGCTGAAGTTATTAAACTTTATAAACATGTATCTTAGCTTCTACTAAACAGTTTTTTTAGCAAAAGCGATTGCCTCAAATGTGTGTGCTGGGTGTAGGGACACATATTAACAGTCCGGGGGGGTCATTTGGGGTGGTTGGTTCCCTTTAATTACACAAATTAGAGAAGCATCACATGATTTTTATAACAGTGCCAATACTTTTGTCCACCCCCTTTTTTATGTTTGGTGTGGAGTTATATCCAATTTGGCTTTAGGACAATTCTTTTTGTGTTTTTTCATTGAAGACAAATTAAATGAAGATAATAATACCAAAGAATTTGTGATTGCAATCATTTTCAGGAAGAAACTAAGTATTATCTGACAGAATTGCAGGGGTGTCAATACTTTTGGCCACAACTGTAATTATATTTTTTAATAAAAAAAAAATAAGAAGCCATTTCACCACACTAAGGTGTCCTCAACCTGGGATAGTACCTATCCCGTTCTAATTAAAATCTTTCTATATGTCAAACCTAACCTCAATGTGAACAAGGATAAAGAATCACTTGTGTCCAATAATAGAGAAACACAACAATGGGTAGCAAAATCAATGTTCAACTCAGTGAAGATGGGGGGGGTGGCACACCCTTATCCTTGCACTAAATGCATGCAACTAAAAAAAGAAAAAAAACTGAGCTGGTACAAGACTTAATATAAATGCAGAGTTGGAAGCATGTAAATTAGGGATGAGTGAGCACACTGGTTACTATTCGCTACAGAATAGTACGGTATTTAGGCTACTCGTTACTCGGTGAGTTCACTTGTTATTACTCGTTATGAATAGCAAGTTAAACACAAGTCAATGGGAAATGTGAGAACTATGCTGCTGGACTCTGCGAAGCAGTCTGGGGGCCTGAGAAAAACGCTGAAATGGATGCATGATTTTTTATAAGCCAATGGTAAAAAGCCACTGGCTTTTTTAAACACTCAGCTGATGCATGCCCCCGCCTGGTGCTTGGCTTCCCACCCGGTGCTTTGCTCTCTGCCTGATCCCTTGTTCCCTGTCTGATCCCCCATTCCCTGCCTGGTCCTCTGCCCCCCAACTAATTTTCTACTCCCTGCCTGGTCCTCCATTTCTCGTCCTGTCCTTTCCCTCCCTTCCGCCTGCTGGAAGCGAGCCCATTGACTTTTTCAAATTTACTACGGCTATTTCAAACAATCAGCTGATGCATCAGCTGATCGTTTGAAAAAGCCAGCGGGATAGCTGACAGTAAAAAGACTCTTTTAACTGCCGGCTTTTTCAAACGAACAGCTGATGCATCAGCTCATTACTTGAAATAGCCAGCGGTCTTTTTACCTCTGAGTTTGCAGAAAACCCTGCAGCAGGGCGAGTTGATCCAGAACATGATACACATCAGCATCTTGAACTTGGAGGGGCTCTAAACCAAGTGTGCCACCTCCAAAGACCTAACACAGAAGGAGATCAGGACCCTGGAGGTAGGAGATGGCATGATGTGCTCCTGTCATGTCTCGCCAGCTGTGACAATGGGATCCTTGCAGGGTGCTGCTATTAGCAGAGTTTCTTTTATTTGCACCCATCGCCCTTGCTTTTATGCTGCCAGTGGGTTTGTTTATACCTAGCCTGGTGTGCAGTGCCATAAATTAGGCAGCTGCAATGAGATGGAATGAGGCTGCGCTTTCTGCATGTGGTCGCAAAGGTGCTTCTCATCAGACTGAGCAGTGCTCACCCCCAGCTACTTCGTCTTCCATAACCCACATCTTACACTGGAATTACTCCACGTATCTGCCGTAGGGTAATTCTGCAGTGTACAATGGTGCTAGTGCCATGCATCTGTTATTCTCTCATCACAAGAGGTTCTGCAGCAGGCATGTCCTGCTCTGCGCACCAGTCCTCACACCTTCGCCAAGCTAAGCCTTTTTTTTGCCTTCACATTATTTATTTGTCTTGATACATAAGCAGTTTACATAACCTGTTACTATAATTGTTACTTTTTAGAACAATGGATTCTCTGCCCCTGTCCAGCTCAGTTCAGGCTCAGCTCATTCTTATGAGCCCAATCAAACAGTGTTATTTAATGTGTTTTCTGGATACTCAGGTATGAAGACCGCTGGCTATTTTAATCAGCTGATGCTTCAGTTAATTGCTTGAAATAGCTGGTGGTAAATTTAAAAAAGCTGTCGGGTTCGCTTCCAGCAGGTGGAGGGGAGGCGGAGAACAAGGGGGGAAGCAGAGGACCAGGCAGTGAGTAGAAAATCAGTTGAGAGGAGAGGACCGGGAGGGGAATGGAGGATCAGACAGGGAACAGGCAGGGAGCGAAGCATCGGGTGAAGAGTGAAGCACCGGGCAGGGAGCATGCATCAGCTGATTGTTTAAAAAAGCTGGTGACTTTTTACTTTTACCCCCGGGTTTTAAACAATCATTTATCCATTTCAGCATTTTCCTCAGGCCCCTAGACCACTTTGTATGGTCCAGCAGAAAATTACTCACATTTCCCATCGACTTGTGTTCGACTCGTAACTCGTAACGAATATGCAAGTATTAGAGCCTACTCGTTTCGAATATAGCGAGTCCAAAAATTTCACTACTCGCTCATTCCCTAATGTAAATAATAGCCACTAAACAAAAACCTACAAACAGGAAGACAAATCACATGTATAGACACTTCTCCCAAGACTCTACCATTCAACCTACACCTAATATAGCTACTTGGGAAAAAGAACTGGGGATATCTATATCACTAACTGACTTACAGCACAATCTTGAAATTATATACCGTTATATACCATGTGTTTCTCTCCTGGAGACTCATTATAAAATTTATACTAGATGGCATTACACCCCAGCTAGGCTTGCTAAGATCAGCGACAACAATTCGGATCTTTGTTGGAGGAATTGCACAGATGTTGGTGGTCTGACTCACATCTTCTGGGGATGTGCTGTGCTTAAGTCCTTCTGGTTTGAAGTGGAGTCGCTAATTAACTCACTAACTAGTCTACACTTAAAATTAAATCCCAACCTAGTACTACTTCTTTTGGGCTTGGAGGCATTCCCGAGGGTACATAGACCAATCATCGCACATATCCTCCTTGCTGCAAAACACACTATAGCTATGAAATGGAGAGATCCCCTTCCTCCTACTATTGACAACTTGGCCGAATCAATAGCTCGTCATAATGCTTATGAGTATGCATATGCCATGAGGAACAATTTATTGACTAAGTACAAGTCGAAATGGGATGCTTGGAACCTTCATGTAACCCCTAATGCGGATTGTGGACCTTGACGTTGGATTAACTTTTAGAAAATAAGAGTAGAAATCCTTACCGCCATGGTTGATTATTTTGAGCTGTTCATACTACAATCGATGCCACAATACCATAATCTTCCCTTCCCTTGTTTGTCCTCCTTTTTATTCCCTTTCTTTTCTTTTAAACTTATACTTGTTATGATGGAAAAAAAAAAAACTGTACGCATTTATTACAACACACTAGTAAGTAGACAATTTGTACAGGTCGATACCTCTCAGTTCTCAAGATTCACAGCCATTTCAACATTATCTTGCCACTCATGTGTTAGAAATAAGGCTGAATGAGTATTGTGACATACATGTATATAACATTATCTCTAAGTTTGAACTGATGTAGCTACTTTTGATGTGTCTATTATTTTGTTTTAATAAAAACATTTGAACACACAAAAACCTACAAACAAATCTTCATGAAAAATACAGCGCCATAAATAAATTAGTAAATTCCAAGTGCTATTAAATAACAGGTTACTTAGTGAATACATTTTTGATCAAAACGTTAGGAAGCCATTCCACCACGTCAAGGTGTACTCAGTCTGATCTGTGCATGTGTGCCCAGACTGTTGTCACTCACAAAGACAGTTGTTCCCCCACCACTGATGTGCCCTGCTCCGTTGGCTGGGTTCTGGTTTCCAGACCAGTAGGATCAAAGCAAGAACATAAGTAGAAAACTTTTAGGAGCAAGGCAGACAGAAGAAGTATATTAAGAAAGTCTTAGTTAGGAATAGATAGGACAAATGAAAGGGGGGTCACATTCATATTGGGATACCAAGTATTTTCTCTTTTGAGATTATTAGATTTATTTACACATGGCATATTACCACATATATAATTATTATACGGGAGGGTAAACGTAAGCCTTGGTCTAGTGAATGTATGCCAGCATTCCACTTTATCTAAAAGTACTGAGTTAAAAATGCTAGGCAGAGTGCTTGAAATATAATGCTTATGACATACTGAACTCATGTGATAGGGTTAACAATTTAATGTGACTGAAACTGATAGAGTGAAAATAATATTTTACAGCTGCTTTAATCTTATTTGCTCTTATGAGCAAGAGGTATTAGATGGTTATCTTGAGATAGAAAGAATCCTAAAATTAAAAACTTAAAAAAATACCATTATGAATCTAATCTAAATACTGGCCACCAGATTGACTTTGACACCAAGATTAGTGTCCCATCATTAAAAATGTTTGGTTTGTTTTGCATTATATCCTATATAAGTAAAAAATGATTATGCATTAGTGTCAAATAAGATAATAATAATAATAATATATGATATGTCTGCTTGCATAGACCTAAGAACAGTCTGTACAGTACTGTATGACTGGTGTTTACTTTACTTTTTTGAATATTTCATAACAATCCACTGTTACTATTATCTCAGGTCTAATAAAGAAAAAAAACAATGACATTTTCTGTCTTTGGGTATGTGCACATCAGTCGTTTTGTGGACTGCTTTTGGACGTTTTCCGTCGGCGTTTTCCGCTCAGTTTTATGTTAATTTATGTTAATCCTACCCTCCGGTTGGATTAACATGCTAGTCAATGGATTTTAGAAAACTCTGTCTTCACTAGAACGGTTTTCTTCTGGTCATTTTCAGTCAAAACTGAGTTTTCTCAGTCAAAACTGAGTTTTTCCACCGGTTTTCCAAAAATAGAGCAAGTGACTTCTTTCCACCGTTTTTCAAGCGGTTTCAGCTGATCAAGTGCACAAAAAACTCAGTTTTCAAAACCGCCGAGAAAACCGCCGAGAAAAACGCTGTAAAACCGGGCGGAAAACGAGCAAAAAACGAGCAAAAAACGAGGGACACTGCTGAGCACAGAAAACTCAGTTTCTGCCAGTGTCCACCGGTTCCCGGTCGGTCTGCAGAAATGCAGAACCGACTGATGTGCACATACCCTTTCCCTGCTCAGGGCCTGTGGTATGATCAGACCATGTCCCTGTATGGTCAGACACATCCATTACACAGTGCATAGCAGGGACACATATATAAGGTTCTTTCAGCACAGGAGATGCGGTATAATCAGACCATGTCCCTGTATGCTCAGACACATACTTTACACAGTACATAGCAGGGACACATATATAAGGTTATTTCACCACAGGAGATGCGGTATAATCAGACCATGTCCCTGTATGGTCAGACACATCCATTACACAGTACATAGCAGGGACACATATATAAGGTTATTTCACCACAGGAGATGCGGTATAATCAGACCATGTCCCTGTACGGTCAGACACATACTTTACACAGTACATAGCAGGGACACATATATAAGGTTATTTCAGCACAGGAGATGTGGTATGATCAGACCATGTCCTTATACAGTCAGACACATTCATTACACAGTACATAGCAGGGACACATATACAAGATTGTCTCAGCCCAGGAGATGTGGTATGATCAGACCATGTCCCTCTATGGTCAGATACATCCATTACACAGTACATAGCAGGGACACATATAGAAGATTATCTCAGCACAGGAGATGTGGTATGATCAGACTATGTCCCTGTACGGTCAGACACGGCCCATTACACAGTACATAGCAGGGACACATGTAGAAGATTATCTCAGCACAGGAGATGTGGTATGATCAGACCATATCCTTATACAGTCAGACACATTCATTACAAAGTACATAGCAGGGACACATATATAAGATTATCTCAGCCCAGGAGATGTGGTATGATCAGACCATATCCTTATACAGTCAGACACATTCATTACAAAGTACATAGCAGGGACACATATATAAGATTATCTCAGCACAGGAGAAGTGGTATGATCAGACCATATCCCTGTACGGTCAGACACTGCCCATTACACAGTACATAGCAGGGACACATGTAGAAGATTATCTCAGCACAGGAGATGTGGTATGATCAAGGCATGTCCCTGTATCATCATACACGGTCATTACACAATACATAGCAGGTACACATATCTAAGATTATCTCACCACAGGAGATGTGGTATGATCAGGCCTTGTACGGTCAGACACATCCATTACACAGACCATAGCAGGGACAAATATATAACATTATCTCAGCACAGGAACATTTTATTTAATCACATCCAATTGTGGAAATTATTATTATATCAAGATCTATTCATTAAATTCAACTTAAGAATTAACTTTGTTCATAAACAAACCCCTTTAAGTAAATTTGTAATAACAGATTTGTGGAATATTGCATTGGAAATGTATATAATTCTGCGTGAGAATGAAAATCACCACATTATTACATTAAAAAAGCACAGCTACATGTTGTTGACAGAGGTAAACAGTAAGAACATATTTCTCCTAGCAATGATATTTTGCTCTTGAAAGGTGCTTTAAAGCCCGAGGACAGTCAACATTTCACGCATAGCATTGCTGGGTGTGCCTATCCAACCTCAAATATATTCTGGGGAGAATAAAACAGAACTTAAATTTTATTTTCAGACTTGTAGTCACAAAAAAATAGTAATGGATTTAATGTGTGCACACTGTGAGTTATGTGTGCATGAGTCATAACATTTTATGTTAAGAGTATTACTTCTGGTTGTTGAACAATGGTGTTATGAAGGAATAGAGAATTTCTCTATTTTCTATAGTATTATTACTTATGCATTTCCAAAAAAAGGCAACCTCAAATATTTATTGTGTCTGATTTGTGAGAAACTGCATAGACCTCTCCAGGTTAATAAGAAACAGACTACAACAGAGAACACAATTGGCATGCTCACATTTGGCGTTTCATTCTAAAAACATATAATAATAATATAAAAATAATAAAATATTTTTTTTTCAGATTAGAGAGAATGTATACTAACAAAATTAGACCTTTCAGAGCAACATATAGCTCAACACATACCAAGAGGAATGAGGGCCCCGCTTGCAAGCTTACAATTCTTAGAGAAATAGGGGTGGCAAAAGGTAATAATAATAAATGACTGCCGTGTAAGTTCAGCTATCAATAAAATAAATAGATGAATTCAAATAATGCTACCTCACTGCCAATATCTTCACAAGTACACACACAAAGTACATACGATAGAGATTTCACACTGAGAATGATAGAAGAGAAGTGAAGGAGTATGCAGACACTGCCTGAAACAGCATTCAGCATGAACTATTTTTTATAGATGCATATCCTTGGAGGGTCAAACATACTTCATTGTGATTGCCAATGTTACTCTGATTATTTTCAGGCAGGAAATGAAATCTTTAGAGCTTTTGTGAGACATTGCAGTAGGCCCGAGGTTTGGTGCAGGACATTGCTAGGCCTTATGTTGCCACAGTATGTAGGCAGTTTTGGATAATCAATCATTAATGTTATTGACTACGCGCTCGCGCCATATATGAAGTAGCGCCACTAGTTCATGAACTTCCTGATGTATTGATCTACAAAGGTGTGAGAAAGTCACTTCCCCACCCTGATTTCTTATTCTTTTGCAAGTTTGTCACACTTATATATTTCAGATCACCATACAAATTTTAATATTAAACAAGAATAACACAAGCAAATACAAAATGCAGTTTATAAATGAAGGTCTTTATTGTTAAGGGAAAAAGAAGTTCAAACCTACAGTGCCCTGTATGAAAAAGTGATTGCCCCGCCTTTTTAAGGTCATGCCACAGCATCACCTTTAGATAAAAATCAGGACTTTGACTAGGCCACTGCAAAGTTTTAATTTTCTTTTTTCTTAAACCATTCAGAGGTGGACTTGCTGATGTGTTTTTGATCATTGTCCTGATGCATGGCAGCTTTAGGTTACAAACAGATGGCCGGACATTCTCCTTCAGGATATTTTGGTAGACAGCAGAATTGATAGTTGCATTTCCAGAGCAAGTCTGAAGGCCCCGTTACACGGGGCAACATCTCCGGCAACATCGCCAGCAACTGAGGGGTGTGGCCAAGTTGTGACGACATCGCTGGAGACTTGCCCTGTATAACAGGGTGATTTCAACGGCGATACTTGCTTCAGCAACATCGCCTGGTTTCCCAACAATGTTGTGAAACCAAGCGGCGTTGCTCAGGCGATGTGCCTGCATCACGCAATCTGACGTGGCAACAGCGATGTAGCCGGCAACTTCCCCCATACACTCCCATGTTAAGGATCGCTGCCAAGGTTGAGTTTAACCCTGGCAGCGATAGTTGCTAGCAACATCGATGATTACTTGCCTGCGATGTCTCCTCTTCTGACAGCTCATCAGTGATGTTGGAGAGCGGCCAAAAACGTGCCCCCTCCCAGGAGTTGGCGGCGATGTTGTCGGAGATTTTGCCCCATGTAACGGGGCCTTTACAGGTACTGAAGCAGCAAAACAGTTCTAGACCATTACACTTCTACCACCATATTTTACCGTTGCTATAATGTTCCTTTTCTGAAGTGCTATGTTACTTCTGTGCCAGATGTAATAGTACATACACCTTCCAAAAAATTTAACTTTTGTCTTGTCAGTACACAAAGTATCCTCTCATAAGTCTTGTAGGCCATGAATATGTTTTGTGGCAAAACTGAGACAAAGCTTTACTTCCTTTTCAGTCAGCAGTGGTTTTCATCTTGCAACTCTGCCATGCAGGACATTGTTGCTCAATCTTTTTTTTTACAGTGGAGTAATGAACACTGACTTTAACTCTGGCAAGTTAGACTGGCAGATACTTGAATGTTGTTGTGGGGTCTTTTGCGACCTCCTGGATGAGTAATCGCTGCACTCTTTGGGTAATTTTGGTTGGCCGGCCACTCCTGAGAAGGTTTACCACTGTTCCATATTTTCTCCATTTATGGATAATGGCTCTCACTGTAGTTCGCTGGAGTCTCAAAGCTTTAGAAACAACTTTGTAAACGTTTACAGACTGATAGATCTCAATTTCTTTGTGTCTCATTTGTTCCTGAAGTTCTGTGGATTGTGACCTGATGTCTAGCTCCTGATAATCTTTTAATATACTTTGTCAAGCAGGTTCTATTTAAGTGATATCTTGATTTAGAACAGGTGTGCCAGTAATCAGAACTGGGTGTGACTAGGGAAATTTACCTCAGCTTCCCAAATATGTGATAAACCACAGTTAATCTATGTTCTAAAGTTGGGGTAACAATTTTTTTTCATGCATGGCCCTGTAGGTTTGGATTTCTTTATCTCTAACTAATTAAGACCTTGATTTTAAAACTGCATTTTGTGTTCACTTGTATTATCTTTGTCTAAAGGTTAAACTTGTTTGGTTATCTGAAACATTTAAGAGTGAACATGCAAAATAATAAGAAATCAGGGTGGTGTAAACACTTTTGCACACCACTGTAGTTATCTATATTGTTACCAGCAGTAAAGATGCTGTCAATTTCTAAGGCTTAGTTGTTTCCTTCATTATTGAACATTAACTACACAAACAACTAACCACCATCAGATTCTACAGGGGCAGCTAAAATTAAAAAAATGATATCCCACTGTTATATTCACTTTATATTGGTGTATGTGTTCAATTTGGAGGGGACCCATTTTGACAGTAAGCTTGGCCACCATGAGGCAGATTCCGTCAAAAGCAATACCCAAATTTGTCAAGTCATAGCTGGGTGATGCTTGCTTCGAGTAACATGTCTAGATTCAATTGTCCCACAATTGATATGTTTGTTTTTCTTGCCATCCATAGTATTAATAACATCGTTCTGCAGCACTACAATTCTAAATTGGTATTTCTTCTTCTGTCTTGTTTCTTTATTATCCAGGTTTCTCATATGTATGTTTGTACAGAAAAGACTAGATTATACACAAGACATGTCTTCATCACCAGTAAAATATTAATTGATTTGAAGACATTGTCCAATTACTTAATTGTTGATTTAGCCATAGCTATTCTCCTATAAACCTCCAGTGTTTTTGCTGCATCTTCAGTAATCATCAACCAATAGCAGACCAAGAGCAAACCATTTGCACAAATGCAATTAAAGCCAGAATTGAAAAATCAACTACAGACTCCAAATGTCGACTGTGCAAGGAAGCAGATGAAACAATGGATCATATACTGAGCTGCTGCAAGAAGATCGCACAGAAATGTCCGACTAGTGATTTAATACAACCAGCATAGCGATCTTATTTGCTGTGTGTAAATGTATATGTATATTAATAATATTTATTCATTTATATAGTGCTATTAATTCCATAGCGCTTTACATACATTTGAAACATTGTCCCCACTGGGGCTCATATTTCATGCAATACGTTTACAATACAGACTTTTGGCATTTAATTCATATTAAATTAATCTTTGCATTGGTGCAGTATCCACTAGCCTTATTCAGCTTTCCAGATGAATTGGTGGTGAATGGTAACCTTCACATGAATAAACTTATTTGTTTTCATCATTATATTTCCTACAAAGTTGTCATGCTTCAATAATCACTGCACCTAACTACAACCCAGTAGTTATACCTTATGGCCTGGGGAATTGAATTTGTGACAAACAATGATATTAGTTCTGCAGCCCAGTCTCCACATAGATGGGTAACTTAGGAGCTAGTTAAAGCAACAAGATTGTGCAAACATTAATATCTGGTAGTGATTGCTTGGGTCTGAATCCTTTCAGTGGAAGAGGTGGGTCTTTTAGGCAAAAGAAATGGAACTGTGGATAAAAAGGAGGGTTTTATCCTAATAAAAATCAGAGATAATTTACTAGGTTCGCTCACCTGGGCAGGTTGTGTGACACCCAACCTGTTTTGATTGCTTATATGGCTGCTGCAGAGTCCACAAACCACGAGTGAATCATGCGATTATAATTAAAGACAATCGATATGCAAGTGGACGTAGACCGCGCTGTCAACGGAAAGAATTACAAAGTGGAGTATATTCCAAAGTTATGGTCTTTATTGACCGACGTGTTTCAGAGTGTATTTCTCTCTCCCTCCTCAGGGAACCAACCAAAGGCAAAGGAAACACAACAAAGCGGAGGAGCTCAGTCAGCGTCTCACCCCCATCTTAGCAGCGGTGCAGTACAAGGTAGGTACACTGTCTGCTACTATAGTTGAGAGTGGTACCGTAATTGCATTACGAAGTAGTTTGGTGATGGATCCCCTGCAAGACACAGCTGATATGGACTCGGAGGATGTCTTCCTTCTAACCATCCCAGAGGCAGAGCGTGATTCAGCAGCACCAGACATGAACAGGATATGGACACATATGTCACCTGGGAGCTCCACCGCACTATCCACTTTAGGCTTCATCTGCAATGAGCTGTGGATCCTATCCTGGGCTCCAATGCCACATGAGGACCTGAGGAGCACACAGCAGTCAAGAGGTGAGTCTTTCCCTATACCATCTGAAATTGGGAGCACCAGATGTCAGACTGCACATCATGCAGCATGCCTTTCTGGATTCCACATGCAGCAGGTGCCACAGCTACTGGATACCATTATCTAATAACACCAGGACCAAGAACCCAAGAAGGAAGCTGAAGAGGAATAAGACAAGGTAGAAGAGGCAGAAGGCCCTGTGCCCCAGCCATGTGTAGCACCTCCGCCAGAGGCCTTTGACTGAGTCAATGCCAAGTGGCAACCACTACCACCTCCAAGCAACTATCTGACAAGGCATGACCAGCCTGTCAGGTGTCTTTTATTGAGATTTGGCTCATGAATGACACTGCCTTGGTAGGACTGGTTGCACGTGCCTAAGGCTAATGACATCAGTGTACCTGAGGCAAGGTGGTGGCATTCTTGCAGGATAAGGGGTTTGGTTTCATAGTGGAACAAGGTATGAGGCATCAGTGCTACATCAGCTGGTAAACTCTGCTGCATGCCAATCCTCCCCAAAACTACACACCATCTTTGTCAGGGAGAAGGTCACTTTCATGAAGGTTTGGGGTAGCAAGGGGTTCTTCACAGTTGGCATATGTTGGGTTGCCACTGCCGGCCAATTTGAGAAGTGGCAGGAGGAGGCAGATCTGGAGAGAATGTGGTGTTGGGTACAAAATTCAGGGCTTAGTGTTCGGACCCTCCCCAAACCAAAAAGAGGTAATCTAAACTTTCGATAAAATTTAATTTTTTCGATACCCACCTTAGACTGCGCAATGAGGACGGACTCGAACGCACCCATGTATAAGTTAACAAAACTAGGTGTGAATCTCGTCCCCATTTCACAGCCCTTGACTTGTCTGTAGTGGGTCCCCTCGAATATGAAGATGTTATTTTCCAAGATAAAATGTATAGCCATTACAATAAAATTTCTTTGCTCGTCTCCTATTTTATCATCTGTTGACAGTATTTGACTAACAACCTCCACTCCTCGGTCATGGGAAATAATAGCGTACAATGCCGTGACATCAAGTGTCACTAACAGGCAATCCCTCAAAGGGGGTAGTGAGAGAAGTTCCGTTATAAGTTGAGATGAATCTTTAATTAAAGAGTCCAATTGGACCAAATACTTCTGTAAAAACAAGTCTACATAATGGGACAGGTTGCTAGTTATGTACCCTACCCCTAATATAATGGGGGACCTTGGTGGGTTAGAGGGGTTCTTGTGAATCTTGGGGATGAAGCAAAAATATGGGGTCTTAAATTAGGGGATATTCAAAAACTTTTTTTCTTTTTTATTCAACAAACCCTTTGAATGTGCTTCCTTGATGACATTATTATATTTAATAAAAATACCCACTGAAGGATCTATCTTTTTCTAACACTTCATAGTATTCATTAGGGATGGGCGAATCTACTCGCTAGGACTCGTTACTCGGCGAGTAGTAAGGGACTCGCAGGACTCGGTACTCTGCGAGTTTCCCAGTGATTACTCGCGAGTCCAATGCAAATCAATATCAATCCTAGTTTTGTCAGAAACGCTGACAAAACTAGGATTGCCATTGTTTGCATTAAACTCGCGAGTAATCACTGGCTACTGTGCCAGTGATAGCAGGGAAACTCGCAGATAACTGCTGTTTCTTTGCGAGCTGAGTCCAGCTGTCTTCTCTGTGCAGCTCCAGGGTCCTAGAGCCCGCCTGCTGCCTGATGTAGCAGTGCTGACATTGTTCTCAGTCTGCTCATTCCCTGTGTACAGACATGAATGTCTGTGCACAGAGATGATGTAGCAGTGCTGAGATTGTTCTCAGTCTGCTCATTCCCTGTGTACAGACATGAATGTCTGTGCACAGAGATGATGTAGCAGAGCTGAGATTGTTCTCAGTCTGCTTATTCCCTGTGCATAGACATCTATATTTATGCACAGGGATGGGCAGAGAGGACATCGCGTTTTGGACTGCGTCGGACGGAAGAGGATTTTTTTAATTAAAGATGGAGTCCCTAATGGCTTTTTTTTTAATTTCTAATAAAAATTTTTCCTTGTGTTGTGTTTTTTTTAAAACAATTTAATAGAAATTCATGGTGGTCATGTCTAATATTGGCGTGACCGCCATAAATTTCGGGCTTAGGGCCAGCTGATAATACAAAGCTGGCCCTAACCTCTTTATTACCCAGCGTGCCACCGCTACCAGGGCCGCTGGAAGAGCGGGGATCAGCACCAGAGGATGGCGCTTCAATGAACGCGCCATCTTCTGGGGCGGCTGCGGGCTGCAATTTGCAGCGGGGGGTGCCCAGAAAGCTTGGGCATCCCTGCGCTGCGGATTCCAGCCCCCAGCTGCTTAGCTGTACCTGGCTAGACATAGAAATTGCGCGGAGCCCCACGCATTTTTTTTTAATTATTTCATGAATTTCAGAGTCAGAGTCTCAGAGTCAGAGTCTCAGAGTCAGAATCTCAGAATTTCATGAAATAATTAAAAAAAAAATGCGTGGGGCTCCGCGCAATTTCTATGTCTAGCCAGGTACAGCTAAGCAGCTGGGGGCTGGAATCCGCAGCACAGGGATGCCCAACCTTTCTGGGCACCCCCCGCTGCAAATTGCAGCCCGCAGCCGCCCCAGAAGATGGCGCGTTCATTGAAGCGCCATCCTCTGGCGCTGAACCCCGCTCTTCCAGCGGCCCTGGTAGCGGTGGCACGCTGGGTAATAAAGAGGTTAGGGCCAGCTTTGTATTATCAGCTGGCCCTAAGCCCGAAATTTATGGCGGTCACGCCGATATTAGACATGACCGCCATGAATTTCTATTAAATTGTTTTAAAAAAAACACAACACAAGGAAAATTTTTTATTAGAAATAAAAAAAAAAGCCATTAGGGACTCCATCTTTAATTAAAAAAATCCTCTTCCGTCCGACGCAGTCCAAAACGCGATGTCCTCTCTGCTACATCCCCTGTGCATAAATATAGATGTCTATGCACAGGGAATAAGCAGACTGAGAACAATCTCAGCTCTGCTACATCATCTCTGTGCACAGACATTCATGTCTGTACACAGGGAATGAGCAGACTGAGAACAATCTCAGCTCTGCTACATCAGGCAGCAGGCAGGCTCTAGGACCCTGGAGCTGGGGCAGCCAGAACACAGAGAAGACAGGATCTTATCTGTGCGAGTCAGTGATTACTTACAAAGTAAACTAGCAATGCAAATAAATGACACAACTAGGATTGCTTCAGGCTGAAGCTTCCGAGACACATCTGTGATTTGTAAATCTCACACTACTCGCTATTACTCGCTTCCCCATTCATTAACATTGGACTCGCTAGACTCGCAACGAGTAGCGAGTCCTGGGCTCGGACTCGCTAGAGTCAAGAGATTCCGAGTAATTTAGGATTCGCCCATCACTAGTATTCATCCTCTCCCAAAATTCTTTTACCCTCCTCCAAATACCACCGTCTGTCCATAATTACTATACCAGCCCCTTTGTCTGCTTTTTTAATAACGATATTCTCGTTACGTTGGAGAGATTTGAGGGTTTTTCTTTCCCCTTCTGTTAGATTGTCCTTAATATTTGTGTATGGCATGGATCTCAATTCATTAAGAATGAGCTGCTGGAACGTTTCAACATGGAATCCCTTATGATGCATCAGGTAAAATTTAGATCTTAATTTATTTATTTCTTCTATTAAAAAGTGCCTTTCTCCTGCAATTTTTCTGAAAAATTTGTTTAAATCTAGATAGAGTTTGAAAAGGTCTAACCTTGCTGTTGGACAAAATGACAACCCTCTTTCCCAAAACCTTCACCTCATCAGTGGTCAACTCATACTTGGAGA
Source organism: Allobates femoralis (assembly GCA_033576535.1). Classification (NCBI taxonomy): domain Eukaryota; kingdom Metazoa; phylum Chordata; class Amphibia; order Anura; family Aromobatidae; genus Allobates; species Allobates femoralis. The sequence continues at coordinate 551,040,195 of JARQOC010000002.1, read as the reverse complement.
GGTTAATTATCCCCCATTTTTTTTTTATCCTAAGGGTATAAGGTTTCCATTATACCACTTTTGGTTTCTTTTGATTTTTTCCCTGATCAATGTTTTTGGGTTCTACTGAGTTTCTCTCCTCCTCTCCTTCCCTGGAGGTGCCTGGGCAACTTGTTCATTCTCTTTGAATTTGCCTGTGTAGGTCACCCCAAGCTGGCCTAGCCTTTCCTCATGAAACTCTCTGAATACCTTTACCGGCTGGACAAGCCTATCCAAGACTACACAGAGCTCCCAGGATCCTCTCCACAGACAGAGCTAGCATTCCACAGTCTCTCTGCCTCTACATTCTAGTCTGTACGGATCACCCTTTTGGTGCGGGATTCATGGCATATAGGCGGCGTGGTGCTGTAATGGATTTATCCCTGTACAGGGTTTTACCTCTGCCGATGCTCCATTACATGGTACAGTGTTGCGATCAAGAGGGTCCTCCCCTAAGGCACCTTTTCCCTTTTTCTTAAAAACTATCCTCAATAAATAACCTTGATTTTATCAAAGTCAGTCTCTTGAGTATCGGGTATACAACTACCACTGCACCACCAGTGGTCCAGTGAGTCCACTTTACATCATCATGCCCTGTGGGCGTAACAACGTCTGTCACTAGATCCCACTGTATTCTCCCTATAGGTAGTTCTGATGATAAAGACATTGTGCCTCTGTCGGAACCTCCTCCTGCAGCTTTTGTCACTGGGCATCGCCATGTTCACACTGTTGGTGATGCTGGTATTAGGGGAGAAGTACTTGCAGTGGATTCTGAAAAGTGGGCGGCACGGTGGCTTAGTTGGTAGCACTGCAGCCTTGCAGCACTGGGGTCCTGGGCTCAATTCCCACTAAAGGCAACATCTGCAAAGGAATTTGTATGTTCTCCCTCGTTTTGCATTTGTTTCCTCCGGATTCTCCAGTTTCCTCCCACATTTCAAAGACATACTGATAGGATGTATAGATTGTGAGCCTCAATGGGGACAGTGTTGCAAATTTATGTAAAATGCTATGGAGTTAATAGCACTATATTAATGAATAAATATTATTGTTATAAAAGTGCAGGTTTTGCTCGTCCACTAGGGTTGGAGCGGCTGGGTCCTGTTGTACTTCTACTCTGACAGCCTATGAGGAGGTACAACTCCTTTCATATACTCATGGTCCTGTCTTGCAAACTGCCTGTAATATTCATGCTTCCCCATAACAGCTAGTGATTGCATTCTATTATATTGGTTTGACCTTTGCCTGGTTCTTGGGTTCTGCTAATGCCTGACAATTTTGTACCTCGTTGTCCTCTCGGTTTTGACTTGGCTTCGTGACCTTGCTACTATCCATTTTTTTACCCTTGCCTTTCCCCCTGGCTTTTCCTTGTTTGACGACCTCCCTGTCTCTGGGCTGCTGCTCGTCTATAGGCAATGACTTCCTGGGCTCTGCTGTAATTCCAGATCCATGTAAAGGAGTAAAGGGTCTCGGGGTGCTGCCTTACTAGCAGCTTAGCCAGTTGCATCGCATGGTCAACATAACCAGTCCATGAAACTTTCAGTATATTATACAATCTATGTCAGTACAGTAAATTAATGTTTAAGCATATTTCGTTTCAAGTTTAACTGGTTGTTACTAGACATTTCTTGCCTTTTACTTATCATCAATTAAACAAAGAAACATATACTTTCTCATGTGAAAGAGTCACCCTTTCTATACTATGCTGATGTGCACAAAGAGAAGCAGGAAGTTATAAAATGAATGTAAATTCTAAAGTATTAAGTGCATTCTGCGATAACATTCCTCATCCACTGGTTTGACTTGACAGATATTTGAAGATTTTTTAATTGCCCAACAACAAAACCGGTGAAACACAAAGACATAAGGCAGTAACAGCTGGTTATGCAAAATACCACAACGTAAGCAGAGTTCATAATCCTCAGGCAAAAAAATGACAAACATCAAGTAGAATCAAAATAGTCATCTTAGAAATGTAAGGTGGGCAGTTTAATAATACTGTCTAACACTTTGCATGCTGATGTCATGTATGCTTTACTAGAGTCTCATTTTTGAGGAGTCATTTGATTGTAATTTTGCTTATAAATTGTTATAATAAATTATTTAGTTTAGTTTCGAGTTTGAACAGCTGCAAATTGATTCACAAGTCCTGGTCCAGTGCCCAAAGCATTGACCTGCAGTTCCTGCATAGGAATCCTGAGAATCCTGAGAACCATCTCTTACTGCAAGGCTTCCCTGGTTAATCAAAAGATGAAATGTCACTTAAAAAGCTAATCTCACAGTCACTGCACAGTGACCACAGAGTACTGACCATATATAAACAGGAGGACACGAGAAGATAGCATGCATATGTGTTTTTAATTACGGAGTAGACACAGGCTAATATTACACAACATGAATAAACAGGTGATGCCTGGACACGTACAATAAACCAGATGGTACCATTCACATAAGGGTTACATAATTAGATACAGGGGTTATGACTCACAATAGAGGTTACACAGGTCAAATATACAAAATCCCTGTATGCAACTCATACAGACATAGGTATACAGAAATCAATCAATAGATAAAGTGCATGTGCATATCCAAATTACCATGCAAGAGAATTGCCCCACATAATTAAAGGTAAATGTCAGCCTCAGGTTATACAAGTCTAAGGCTGTTAGACCGAGTAAAGCCCTGTATCAAATGATCCTCTTAATGGACGATCAGACCCATGACCAGTGATGGTTATTGCACTATGCCCAGTGCAGCAGGAGATTCTCCCGGTCTAAATCCCCAACGTACGTTTCTTCTTTAGCAAGTACAAAGCTTCATCAGGGGAAGCTTGATGAGCAGCCATCTGCTGCCGGTATTTATATCTAGTGTGGCATGTATACAGCCACATGCCGATCATACTGCGGCACTCAGTCACCTCCGTACCATAATTCACTGGTGTTTCTGTCCACATTCTATAACACTAGGGTCACACTTGGAGGGTGCATTCTTTGCAAGCATGCGTTAAAGCCAGCATTTTCTTCTCTTGCCGTTTTAATGGTATTTTACCGCTAGCGATAATGCATGCGGTAACGCATGGTACATATATGTAGAATGCATTACGCATGCATTTCCCATAGACGCCCATGTTAAAAAATGCATGTGTTTTTGCACACGCCCCCAAAAATGTTGCTTGCCGTGTTTTAGGGTGCTTTAGCAAAAACGCATAGCGTCACAAGTGTTGCATTTTGACCATGCGTTTTTTGCATGGGAGCCTATGGAAGCGTTAATGCTAGCTTTTTTCACATTTTGCAATTCTGAAAAACGCTAGCTTTTAGCGTATCCAAGGCTCAGGTGTGACCCTAGCCTAAGGTAGTTTGCGCAATGCAAAGAAGCAGTACTCCAAAGCTTCCTACTGCCAGCTACTAGCCTAGCAGCAGTCTATTTAATCCGCTGGTGCTTCTGTCCACATTCTAAAAAGGTGGTTTGCGCAATGCAAAGCAGCAGTACTCTAAGGGTATGTGCGCACTGGTCGGGTTAGGGCCGGTTTAGCAGTGTAAACCGCCGGTCGGTTTACATAAATTTCATGCAAATTTATGTTAATCCAAACCGGCGTTTGGATTAACATAGAAACCTATGTAAACCGACCAAGGCTGTGCACACAGCGGCGGTTTACACATGCTCATCCGTTGCTAACCCGCTGGGTTCCCAGCGGTTTAGCAAAGAATGAGCATGTTCTATATTCCGGCCGGTTCTGCAGCGGCTGCAAGCAGAATCATGTGCTGCTTCCAGCCGCTGCAGAATCGCCGGCGCTAACCCGCTGTGCACCGCCGCACACCCGCCCGACACCCGCAGCACGGACCCGACAGGAAGCCGGTGGACGGCTCCGGAGCTTCCTGTCGGGTCCCGCCCAGCCGCCGCCGCCACTAACCCGCCCACGTGCGCACATACCCTTAGGGTATGTGCCCACTGGACGGTTCTGCATCTTTGCAGACCGTCAGAAAACCGGTGGAGAATTGCAGAAACTGAGTTTTCTGACCTCAGCAGTGTCCCTCGTTTTTTTAGCGTTTTTTGAGCGGTTTTTGAGCGTTTATACAGCGTTTTATCGGCGGTTTTCTGGCAGTTTTTCTTAGCGTTTTTAAGACGTTTTTTTGTGCACTTGTAAGCTGGAACCGCTGGAAAAACGACCAAAAGAAGTCACTTGCTCTATCTTTGAAAACCGGTGGAAAACCGGTGAAGAAAGTGGAAAGGAGACAAAAAAAAACATTGTAATGTGCACAGCGTTTTCTAAAAGCCATTGACTAGCATGTTAATCCAACCGCTGGTTAGGATTAACATAAATTAACATAAAACTCGGCGGAAAACGCCGACGGAAAACGCTAAAAAACAGCCCAAAAACGTCCAGTGGGCACATACCCTTAAACTTGCTACAGCTTGCCACACAGCTCACACCAAGCCATTCAACCTGCTTGTTCTTCTGTCCACATTACAAAAAGGCAGTTTGTCCAACTCAATGCAGCAGTACTTCAAACATCTGCTACTGCCTGCTACCAAGCACACGTGAGGCCATGTTACCCGTTGTTTTTCGGGTTATATTTAGGTAGGATTTTGCCACAAGAAGTTCACAAATTAATACAGTCCTATAGTGTTTGTAAAATCCTAAGCAATACTATTACCATGTAATGCTGTTTGGCAAAAACAATGTTACCTCTGTCAGATTTGGGGGTCACATTTTGTTTGACACCATAAGTATGTATGATAAATGTCTCTGATGAAATGGAACTTTAATATATAACATAGGATGGTTTCTTATGTAAGCCAGAGAGTATTGTATTTTGTTTGTTACATTGTGTGTTTTGCTGGTTATGTGTTATATGCTGTTAACTGTTTGGGGATCGAATAAAGTCTTAATATTGTGGTTTCCCTGTGTTGTCTGAGTAGTGTTCCGCCCATTGTTAAGGAGTTCGGGCGTTCATTTTGGGATGAGCCCTGGTCCATGCTGTTTTCCTAGAGGCAGCTGGGCCAGCGGACAAGAGCACCCACTGACCCCCGTGTCTCCACAATTGGTGGTAGCAGTAGTATACTACTCATCCTGGTTTATCTAGGGGAACTGCAGGGGACTGGTGTTCGTGGACACCGTTCAAGGGCTCAACAGCCAGGGAGGCATAAAACTATACCCAGCAGGCCATAGGTTAGGCATTCACACTGCCATGTCCAACCCCACCAGCTCAGCCATGGGACGAGGAACAGAGTGGATATACGACCGACAGAAGAAACAGCTACTACAGGAGCTGTGTCGGTTTCATCGGATCAAATTCAGGGGCACCGACACCAAGTCAGATTTGATGCAGAAATTGCTGCTGAACGCGGCGGCCAATCAGAATAGCGGCTTGCTTCATGGTGCCATATTTGAAATACACTGAGCATGTTGTATTTCAAATATTGCGCCATGGCATGGCACTATTCTGATTGGTCGCTGCTGAATGTGGCGGCCAATCAGAATAGCGGCACACGCGTCATGGCGCCATATTTGAAATACACTGAGCAGATTGTATTTCAAATATGGCGCCATGGCGCACATTGCTATTCTGATTGGTCGCTGCTGAACGCGGAGGCCAATCAGAATAGCGATGCGCGCCATGGCGCCATATTTGAAATTCACTGAGCAGATTGTATTTCAAATATTGTGCCATGGCGCGCGCCGCTATTCTGCGTTGGTGACAATCTTTGTCCATATGTCCAAGATGTCCACAAGTATAACAGCGCCGTGGATTGGGCAAGTCTCGGTTACTGTCTGTATACCTTTTTCCTGGTGGGGCTTCTTCTGGGTAGCGGAGCCATCCTTCTCGAGTGGTTGATGTGGAAACACGGGGGTCAGTGGGTGCTCTCGTCCGTTGTCCCAGCCACCTTTAGAAAGACAGGGGCTCATCCCCAACTGAACACCCGAGCTCCTTAACCGTAGGCGGAACACTACTCAGACAACACAGGGTGAGGGAACCACAATATTAAAGCTTTATTGGATCCCCAAACAGTTTACAGCATATAACACATACTCAGCAAAACACAACAATGTAACGGGCAACAGAGTCTCACCAATCCGCTGGCTGACCAGGGACTAGAATATAGCACAGCAAAGTCTGTAGTCAGGTGACTGGATTGTCCCAACCTGCGTGGCTTCCTTATGCAGTCTTTGTCATCACAGCCGAATCCGATAATTCGATGCTGAAGTCCTTGTGGTGTTATAGTCCAGGTTCTGATCCCCTTGGTCGGCACCGGAATGCCTAGGCCTGGGGTTATGGCTGGACAATCGGATCCGAAGATCCTAGATTAGCTGCCGTATCCAATCTTCAATCTGCTGGTCAAAGTGAACAGTCCTCCTTATATACCCTCAGCCCTCATTGCAGAATATTGGGGACGTCAGGATTGGTGCAATAACACTGTACATCCTTGTATATATCTCCCCATCATAGTATATGTGATCCCTAGCCTGATATATTTATACACCCTATTCTGGTATAAATGATCCCCATTCTGGTATATATGTCCCTATCCTGGTATATATGTCCCCATCCTAGTATACATGTTCCTCATCCTGGTATATATGTTCCCCATCATGGTATATATCTCCCCTATGCTGGTATATATGTGTGGCAAGCCTGAGGTTTGGTCGCCACTATGGTACTACATCTAATAGGTGTCTAAAAAATTAAACAAAGGAGACAAAGAGGCACAGATTGTGTCTTATCACTTGAGACAAGTAAAGGTGGCCTCATAGGTAACTTGCTCATCTGGTCAGGTTGTGATCACCCACAACCGGCTTGTACGCCTGGGTTACAGCTACCGCAGGACCCTCACTGCCACGTGCAATGTGGGAAAAGATTCAGAAAACCAAATAGGAGTGGTGTCTCCGGTCAGCGCTGCTGCCTAAAATGATGCGAAGGAAGACAATGCTTGTATGTGCTCCTCCTTTATTCGACCTCTCACCAATGCGTTTCGGTGCAAATGTAACCCTGAGGAAGGTGCAAGGCTGGCACCAAAACGCGTTGGTGGGAGGTCAAATGAAGGAGCAGCACATACAAGCATTATCTTCCTTCGCATCATTTTGGGCAGCAGCGCAGACCGGAGACACCACTCCTGTTTGGTTTTCTGTATCTGATAGGTGTGGCATTATGTGCATGAGTAAGACAGGAAAGCTTTGCTGTGATCCCCAACACACACCCAACACTATCCAAACTCCAGGTCAGGGAGATGCTGGGTGGAAGAGTCTCACATTCAGAGCAGTCCCCATCTACTGGCTGGAGGGAGGAGTTAGGTTAGTGGTGGGAGGCAAGTAGAGGAGTGAGTTCTAAGAGATCTGGTTGGGCAGCTGTAGAAGCTGGTACTACACTTGGTGTTAGGTTCTGGTCCCAGGCCTGAGGACCTGAATCTGCTGCTGGCCATGTAGGCTGCCCAGAGGAACTATCTGCAGCAGGGGTACCAGCCCCAATACAGTCTGGATACCTTCAGGACCAGTCGATAAACTGGAGGTCACTGTGCTACATGTACAGTGACTACCATAATGGACCATCCCAAGGCTAAGGAACTATATAGAGTCAAGAGGACTAGCAAGGCAGTCTCTCAGAGGACCCGCAGTCACTTGGCTGTTGGGACTCGCAACCATAGGGCACTAGGAGGACAAGAGGTAGCAGTGTCATGAATAAGAGGACAGCATCAAAGGCCATATTCCCTGTGTCACAGCAAAGTGGACTTTCATTACCTGTGAGCTGGCCAGGCTGCAATCCTAGAGAGTACAGTATCCTGGTTGGGTTGTGTCTGCTACAGAGTCAAATAAAAGGGTAAAAACTGCAGAACCCTGCGTGTTATTTGGTCTTTCCTGTACCTGTCTGCACCCCCAACACCTTTAGCTACTACAACCACCATCTTCACCACCCTTAAACCCCATGGGCCCACTCCGTTTGAGGGGAGTGCTCCATCTAGCTGCATTATCAACTATCTTCTGAGGACTACAATAAGTAGTGCTGGTCATCCCTGACCAGAAACCTCAGATGGCATCACAACAAAACAACAAAAACTTTTCACCTTTAAATAACCCCCTCAACTTGCTCGGTATGGGCCACAACCTCCGGGACCACCACCGTGACTACCAAACCGACTAACCCCAGATGGTCGAGTACCCTGGCCCCAAGACTGATGCATATGTCCCCTATCCTGGTATATATGTCCCCCATCTTGGTATATTTGTCCCTATCCTGGTATAAATTATCCCCATCCTGGTATGTATGCCTCTTCCTGGTATATACTGTATGATCTCCATCCTGGTATATATGTTGCCCATCCTGGTATATATCTCCCCTATCCTGATATATGTATATTTCTCATCCTGGTATATACCTCCGCTATTCTGGTATATGTCCACATCCTGGCCGCATCTGCATAGATTTAATCTCCCATCGCGTCCTCTGGAATCTATGGTCTGCATGCAACAAGCTTCCCTTTATCCAGAACTACTTTCTGACTAACTCTCTTAATCTGCTCCAAGACATGAAACAAAACAGATGGGAGTTCTAATGGTGAACGACCCGAGTTATTAAGATTGAGGACGGGGGCTAGAGAAACCACTCACCTGGTTCAGTTGTGCATGAAGCCCTGCACAACAAAGGTGAGCCCCTCCAGGTGAAATCTTTGCTGGGACCACCACTGTAACACCGCACTGAGGACTCTGAAGGTGGTGGTCACATGATCCGGACCCCGTGACCAGAGTGGGCATTCCGCATGATGTCACAGCAGGTCCTGTGCATTAATAGTAAGCCCGAAGCAGCTTCTACCGCTCTCCACAGGTGAGTAATGGCAGATAGGAAAACGAAGTTGTGCTGTCTTAGGGAAGTGCTCAGGCAATAATTAAGGGAAAGGAGATTATATTGCACAAACCTTTAATCAAAGTTAAACTCTCCAAGCCATGATGCGTTTTGATAGCATATGCTATCTTCCTCAGGTAGCATATTTTATCCTCCTCACTACCTGAGGAAGATAGCATATGCTATCGAAACATGTCGTGGCTTGGAGAGCTTAACTTTGATCCAAGGTTTGTGCAATATAATCTTCTTTCCCTTAATTATTGCCTCAGCGCTTCCCTAACACCGCACAACTTTGTTTTCCTATCTCTTAATATGCTGGCCCTCACTGAAACCTGGATCCAGGACTCAGACACGATTTTCCCAGCTGCTATTTTTCCACAGCAGCTTACATTTCTCCCATTCCCCAATACTTGGGAACAGACATGGTGGTGGAGTTGGCTTACTCTTTTCCCCTCAATGTACTTTCCAGGTCATCCCCCCAGCTCCATCACTCTCTTTCCCCTCTTTTGAGGTACACACCATTAGGCTCTTCCATCCCCTCCCCCTCAGAATAGCGGTGGTATACCACCCCCCCAGGATCACCCACCCTCTTCCTTGAACATTTTTCCACGTGGCTGCAGCATTTTAAAATTTTATGTCTTCAGAATTACCAATCCTTATTCTGGGAGACTTCAACATACCCATAAACAACACCACCTCCTCATCTGCATCCTTGCTCCTATCTCTAACCACCTCTTTTAGCCTCTCACAGCTCTCAACCTCTGAGACACAAAGATAGTAACACCCTTTACCTGGCTTTTGTCCGGTGCTGTTCAACCTCCTCCTTAGATAACTCACCTCTTCCTCTATCTGACCACAATATTCTCACCTTCATGCTCACAAATCCTCACCCACACCAGCACACTCCTACCTATCATACATTCAGAAATATACAGGCCAATAGCCCTCATCCACTCACAGACTCTTTACACTCTTCACTGTCCCCAATCGCCTCCTCCTGTCTGGATCTGGCAGTGAATCACTACAATGACACTCAGAAGCACATTGGACCAAATAGCGCCCCTCACCCTCAGAACCTCCAAACACAGAGTAAAACAGCCCTGGCTCACCCTGCAAACTCAATTCTTCCAGTGATATTCCAAGAGTGCTGAATGCTTATGGAGGAAAACTCATTCACCGGACAACTTTATTCACTATAAATTTATGCTAAGAACCTATAACTCTGCCTTTCCCTCACCAACAGACCTACTTCACCACCCTCATCTCCTCACTATCCAACAATCCAAAGAAACTCTTTGACACCTTTCACTCTCTCCTCACTCCTAAAGCGCAGACACCTATCAATAACCTCTGCGCTGATGCCTGGCTTCTTACTTCACACAGAAAATATAAAACATCCATCAGGAAATCAGCTTGCAACTACCAAGCGCTGACTCACTGTCTGCATTTGACCCAGTCATAGAAGAAGTCTCCAGGCTCCTCTCTTCCTCTTGTCCCACTACATGCAGCACTGACCACATTCCATCACACCTACTCCAGTCTCTCTCTCGATTGTTTACCACTCACCTAACCAAAATCTTCAATCTATCCCTCTCTTTTGGCATCTTCTCTTCCTCCTTCAAATACTCTATTATTACTCCATTTTTAAAGATAACTTCTCTTGCCCATCCTGCGCAAATAACTACAGAGCAGTCTCCAATCCCCCTTCATCTCTAAACTTTTGGAGCTCCTGGTCTACTCCCGCCTCACCCGTTACCTCTCCACTCACACTCTTCTAGATCCATTACAGTCTGGTTTCGGCCCCCTACATTCTACAGAAACTGCCCTCATCAAAGTAATCAATGACCTTCTGATGGCAAAATGAAATGGTGAACACTCTGCTTATTGTTCTTAACCTTTCTGAAGCCTTTGACACTGTTAGCCACCATCTCCTACTTTCTATGCTGCACTTCATCATTATAAAGGACACGGCTCTCTCCTGTTCTCTTCCTATCTTTCTGACAGCTCTTTCAGTGTATCGGTTGCTGGCCCCACTTCTTCTACCCTTCCTCTCACTATTAGGGTCCCTCAGGGTTCAGTCCTTGGCCCTCTTCTCTTTTCTCTCTACATGGCCCCTATTGGACAGACCATCAGCAGATTTGGTTTTCAGTAACATCTTTATGCTGTACAACAATACACTTTGTCCCTCACCTTACCCCCACTGTATTACAGAACACCAATGACTGTCTAACTGCAGTTTCCAATATCATGTCCCCTCTCTATCTAAAACTCAAGTTGGCCTCCCCCTCCGTAGGCTTTCCCCTTTCCAGTCCATCCTTAATGCAGCAGCCAGGGTCACCTATCTAGCTAACCGTTATTCAGATGTTTCTCTGTGCCAGTCATTGCACTGGCTGCCCATACACTATAGGATCAAAATCAAATTTCTTGTTCTCACCCACAAAGCTCTTATCAGTGTGGCACCTCCCTACCTCTCTACCTTCATCTCTGTCTATTAGGCTAACATCTGCATTAATCCGAACCTACCGATTCAGACTCCAAGACTTCACCCAAGCTGCAGCAATCCTCTAGAATGCTCTACCCCAAGAAATTAGGGCTATCCACAACTTACACATATTCAGGTGCTCCCTAAAAACACATCTTTTTAGAGCTGCCTATCTTTCTCCCTAATCGTAGTCATTTAGACATAGGGTATCCACTATTGCTCTGATCATAATTCACTGGCAAACTCCTCCAGACCCAAAAGCTCTAAACAGATTGGCTGGTGGTCACTCATGCAGCTCTTATCTACTCCCCATCCTCTCACATTGGCTGCACCATCACTGTAAATAAGCACCTGTACTTTATGTTACCTCTACCTCATTGTTAGATTGTAAGCTTTAATAAGCAGGGTCGTCATAATTTTTGCTTGATTATTGTACTTTTTTTATAAAATGTTTCTCATAACTCTTTGTATATGAACCTGTGAATTGTGAAGTGCTCCAGAATATGATGGCGCTATATAAATAAAGATTATTCTTATTAAATAAAGATTACTATTAGTATTATTATGATTATTATTATTATCACGCTGCACATTGTAAAAAAAAAAAAAGATGATACTCACCTTTCCTCTGCTACCCTATGTTTTCCTCAGATGTGAATGGTCCCTGTTGCATCCTTGGTGCTGGCTCTGTGCTTCTTCTCATTAACACAGCAGTGTGATGAGGTTGCAGCGTGACGACCTCATCACGCTGCTGCAGTTGGCCTAGGATGAAGCGCCACTGCAACTGCCACCACCACATGGTTAATTTGCATGCAATGCCCCTGAAGAATGTAACATGTAAATTAGCCATGTGGTAGCACACAGTAAGCTGCTGCTAGGATGTCCCTGACCTCGAGTGGGCCCCACCAGCTGTCGAGGTCCCTGACACTTGCCAGGGTGTACCAAATGCTGACACCGGCTCTGGTGCTTCATGATACTATACAGAAACTTAGCCTTTGGACGGTACACAAACATGAAACATCTAACAAAATATGTGCTTTTTTTTAAAGGATAGATGACAAAATGCCACTGTCCTTCACTTTGAAAATAGCTAGCATGTTTCTGTTCTTTGAAAACGGGTATAGTTTTTGTACAGCTTGATAAAAACTTTATAATTACTTAAAGCGTAACTGTTATTTTAATTTATATTTAATAAATCAATAGTACACATGAAAATAAGCAACTTTGTAATATATCTTATGAGACAAATTTGCTTATTTTCCTGCTGGAATTGATCAGTCATTATCAAAGTTCTGAATTTTGAGGTAAAATCTGTATTCAGTGATAGTCATTGTAACCAAAGAGATTCTATGTAGATAGAAGGAGGAATGAAGGGGTGGAGCTCTTCCTGTAGCTCCTCCCTCTGCCTCTTTCTCCACCCTCTTGCAATCGTCAAACAGTCTCATTACCAACCAACAACATTACCAAGAATTTTAATAAGGATTTATCAAATATGGCAGAGAAAGTAGCAAATTAGTCTGATAAGATACCATATCTTACCGGCCCTCCGTGGTCACCTCCCTGCACCCTGTCTATCCTTGAAAATCTGGATTAAAAGACCACCCTGCACATACCGGTGAGTGCTGTCTCTTTCTTCAAATCGCTGTATAACGTCCTGGTGCTTTGGATGTGCACCGCCGGAGGGGAACCCGCCAGGGATGATATCCCGAAACATGATTGTTGATACCGCTTAGTGCCAAAATTTTCTTTTTTCTGGATAATATTGTTTATTATTTTAGGTGTGTGGCAGCATGGGGGACAGTGCCAGCATTATGGGGGAACAGTGTGCCAGCATGGGGACAGTGCCAGAATGGGGACAGTGCCAGCATTGGGGCGGCTGTGCCAGCATGGGGACATTGCCACATGGGGACAGTGCCAGCATGGGGACAATGCAAGCATGGGGGACAGTGCCACATGTGGACAGTGCCAGCATAGGGGACAGTGCCACATGGGGACAGCACCAGCATGGGGACAGTGCCAAATGGGGACAGTGTCAGCATGGGACAGTGCCAGCATGGGGGCAATGCCAGCATGGGGGACAGTGCCTGCATTGGGGAGGCAGTGCCAGCATGGGGACAGTGCCACATGGGGACAGTGTCAGCATGGGGATAGTGCCAGCATGGGGACAGTGCCAGCATGGAGGACAGTGCCACATGGGGACAGTGCCAGCATGGGGGCAATGCCAGCATGGGGGACAGTGCCAAATGGGGACTTTGCCAGCATGGGGACAGTGCCAGTATGGGGATAGTGCCATCATGGGGACAGTGCCAGCATGTGGGACAGTTCCAGCATGGGGGACAGTGCCATCAAGGGGACATTGCCATCATGGGGACAGTGCTAGCATGGGGGACAGTGCCACATGGGGACAGCGCCAGCATGGGGACAGTGCCAGCATGGGGGACAGTGCCAGCATGGGAGACAGTGCCAGCATTGGGGGGGGGCAGTGCCAGCATGGGGACAGTGCCACATGGGGACAGTGTCAGCATGGGGATAGTGCCAGCATGGGGACAGTGCCAGCATGGGGGACAGTGCCACATGGGAACAGTGCCAGCATGGGGGCTATGCCAGCATGGGGGACAGTGCCAAATGGGGACTTTGCCAGCATGGGGACAGTGCCAGTATGGGGATAGTGCCATCATGGGGACAGTGCCAGCATATGGGACAGTTCCAGCATGGGGACAGTGCCATCATGGGGACATTGCCATCATGGGGACAGTGCCAGCATGGGGGACAGTGCCACATGGGGACAGCGCCAGCAAGGGGACAGTGCCAGCATGGGGGACAGTGCCAGCATGGGAGACAGTGTCAGCATGGGGACAGTGCCAGCATTGGGGGGCCAGTGCCAGCAAGGGGAAAGTGCCACATGGGGACAGTGTCAGCATGGGGATAGTGCCAGCATGGGGACAGTGCCAGCATGGGGGCAATGCCAGCATGGGGGACAGTGCCAAATGGGGACTTTGCCAGCATGGGGATAGTGTCAGTATGGGGATATTGCCATCATGGGGACAGTGCCATGTGGGGACAGTTCCAGCATGGGGGACAGTGCCATCATGGGGACATTGCCATCATGGGGACAGTGCCAGCATGGGGGACAGTGCCACATGGGGACAGCGCCAGCATGGGGACAGTGCCAGCATGGGGGACAGTGCCAGCATGGGAACAGTGCCAGCATTGGGGTCAGTGTCAGCATGGGGATAGTGCCAGCATGGGGACAGTGCCAGCATGGGGGACAGTGCCACATGGGGACAGTGCCAGCATGGGGGCAATGCCAGCATGGGGGACAGTGCCAAATGGGGACTTTGCCAGCAAGGAGACAGTGCCAGTATGGGGATAGTGCCATCATGGGGACAGTGCCAGCATGTGGGACAGTTCCAGCATGGGGGACAGTGCCATCAAGGGGACATTGCAATCATGGGGACAGTGCTAGCATGGGGGACAGTGCCACATGGGGACAGCGCCAGCATGGGGACAGTGCCAGCATGGGGGATAGTGCCAGCATGGGAGACAGTGCCAGCATTGGGGGGCAGTGCCAGCATGGGGACAGTGCCACATGGGGACAGTGCCAGTATGGGGATAGTGCCATCATGGGGACAGTGCCAGCATGTGGGACAGTTCCAGCATGGGGGGCAGTGCCACATGGGGACAGCGCCAGCATGGGGACAGTGCCAACATGGGGGACAGTGCCAGCATGGGGGACAGTGCCAGCATGGGAGACAGTGTCAGCATGGGGACAGTGCCAGCATTGGGGGGCCAGTGCCAGCAAGGGGAAAGTGCCACATGGGGATAGTGTCAGCATGGGGATAGTGCCAGCATGGGGACAGTGCCAGCATGGGGGACAGTGCCACATGGGGACAGTGCCAGCATGGGGGCAATGCCAGCATGGGGGACAGTGCCAAATGGGGACTTTGCCAGCATGGGGACAGTGCCAGTATGGGGATATTGCCATCATGGGGACAGTGCCATGTGGGGACAGTTCCAGCATGGGGGACAGTGCCATCATGGGGACATTGCCATCATGGGGACAGTGCCAGCATGGGGGACAGTGCCACATGGGGACAGAGCCAGCATGGGGACAGTGCCAGCATGGGGGACAGTGCCAGCATGGGGACAGTGCCAGCATTGGGGACAGTGTCAGCATGGGGATAGTGCCAGCATGGGGACAGTGCCAGCATGGGGGACAGTGCCACATGGGGACAGTGCCAGCATGGGGGCAATGCCAGCATGGGGGACAGTGCCAAATGGGGACTTTGCCAGCATGGGGACAGTGCCAGTATGGGGATAGTGCCATCATGGGGACAGTGCCAGCATGTGGGACAGTTCCAGCATGGGGGAAAGTGCCACATGGGGACAGCGCCAGCATGGGGACAGTGCCAGCATGGGGGACAGTGCCAGCATTGGGGGGGCAGTGCCAGCATGGGGACAGTGCCACATGGGGACAGTGTCAGCATGGGGACAGTGCCAGCATGGGGACAGTGCCAGCATGGGGACAGTGCCACATGGGGATAGTGCCAGCATGGGGGCAGTGCCAGCATGGGGGACAGTGCCAAATGGGGATTTTGCCAGCATTGGGACAGTGCCAGCATGGGGACTGTGCCAGTATGGGGACAGTGCCAGTATGGGGATATTGCCATCATGGGGACAGTGCCATGTGGGGACAGTTCCAGCATGGGGACAGTGCCATCATGGGGACATTGCCATCATGGGGACAGTGCCAGCATGGGGTACAGTGCCACATGGGGTCAGCGCCAGCATGGGGACAGTGCCAGCATGGGGGACAGTGCCAGCATGGGGACAGTGCCAGCATGGGGGACAGTGCCAGCATTGGGGGGGCAGTGCCAGCATGGGTACAGTGCCACATGGGGACAGTGTCAGCATGGGGATAGTGCCAGCATGGGGACAGTGCCAGCATGGGGGACAGTGCCACATGGGGACAGTGCCAGCATGGGGGCAATGCCAGCATGGGTGACAGTGCCAAATGGGGACTTTGCCAGCAAGGAGACAGTGCCAGTATGAGGATAGTGCCATCATGGGGACAGTGCCAGCATGTGGGACAGTTCCAGCATGGGGGACAGTGCCATCATGGGGACAGTGCCAGCATGGGGGACAGTGCCACATGGGGACATCGCCAGCATGGGGACAGTGCCAGCATGGGGACAGTGCCAGCATGGGGGACACTGCCAGCATGGGAGAAAGTGCCAGCACGGGCCAGTGCCAGCATTGGGGGGGCAGTGCCAGCATGGGGACAGTGCCACATGGGGACAGTGTCAGCATGGGGATAGTGCCAGCATGGGGACAGTGCCAGCATGGGGACAGTGCCACATGGGGATAGTGCCAGCATGGTGGACAGTGCCAAATGGGCACTTTGCCAGCATGGGGACAGTGCCAGCATGGGGACAGTGCCAGTATGGGGACAGTGCCAGCATGTGGGACAGTTCCAGCATGGGGGACAGTTCCAGCATGGGGGACAGTGCCATCATTGGGACAGTGCCAGCATGGGGGACAGTGCCATATGGGGACAGCGCCGGCATGGGGACAGTGCCAGCATGGGGGACAGTGCCAGCATGGGGGAAAGTGCCATGTGGGGACAGTGCCAGCATTGGGAGGGCAGTGCCAGCATTGGGGGGGCAGTGCCAGCATGGGGGACAGTGCCACATGGGGACTATGCCAGCATGGACAGTGCCAGCATGGGGACAGTGCCACCAGGGGACAGTGCCATCACGGGGACAGTGCCATCATCGGGACAGTGCCAGCATGGGGGACAGTGCCATAATGAGGGACAGTGCCACATGGGGACAGCGCCAGCATGGGGACAGTGCCAGCATGGGGGACAGTGCCCCATGGGGACAGTGCCAGCATTGAGTGGCAGTGCCTGCATTGGGGAGGACAGTGCCAGAATGGGGAGGACTGTGCCACATGGGGGACAATGCCACAAGGAGGGACTGTGCAAGCATGGGGGGGACTGTGCCAGAATGGGGGACTGTGCAATCATGGGGGACAGTGTACCAGCATGGGGGCTCTGCCAGGATGGGGGACAGTGTGCCAACATGAAGGCTATTGGTACCAGCATGATCGATATATATACCAAGTTGGAGGACATATTTGCTGATTGTCAGATGGACACTGGCATTATAAGGTGATCCCCATTTAACAGTAAAAATAATTTTTTCCTCATTTCCTTCATCAAATGTGGAGGTGCGTCTTATAATCGGCTGCGTCTTATAAAGCGAAAAATATGGTATGTTACAAAGTTACTTATTTTCATGTGTACAATTGATTGATGAAATACAAGTTAAAACAACAGATGGACTTAAACAATTTTTGTGAATGGCAATTCTGATGCTGATTCCAATAAAAGGGTCATCACATCTTCACGTTAAAAAACTGCACCTGTATTGTGTCTTTATATAAAGTTTTAATATTTGTTAGGATCATGAAAAGGCCATTGCTGCCTCATTTAGCAAACTACAAAGCTCTTAATATTCCTCAAACAAGTGTAATATTTTGTTCTGGCTGCGTGAAAAAGCCATGGCCACTTCTGTTTGTATTTCGCTAAGATAAACACCTGCAGGCAGGTATCTGCTTTCAGAAAGGAATGCTTTTTTGACTGTTTGTAAAGTTAAATGACCTTGATTAGGTCATGGAAATTAATAAAGCTGTTGTGCATTGCATAGCTCATAACAGATTGAATACACACAAAAGAATCCTCTGAGTGTTATTGTGGCGCCCCTGTGTCCAGGAGGCCACAAAGGGAACTGCAGCCAGGCAGGTAGGACATTGTTGCACAACAACACCCTCACAGCCCACACAACCCACGTGTCAGAGAAGGTTACATCCAGCCCTGAGATTAGAAACTATATGAGATCGGAGGGGTGGTGGATTCAGAGGAGTGGGTTGGGCACACCAGAGGTCAGGTGACTGACAGTATATAGTGAGGGGGAGGAGTGAAGGAAGTTATTAGGCCGGAGTGAGCCGAGATGCAAAGACCAAAGGAGTAGGCCGAGGTAGGCTGAGCTGTAAAGATAGAAAGACTGAAGGAGAATCACACTGCTGTGAGTGCAAGGCTAGGAGCGCAGAATCCGTACTGAGCCAGTGCGAGCCAGAGGGGAGAGAAAGCCCGTCCGATGCTGAAGCCACCAGGAGTGTGACAGGACAGAGAGGGACGGTGGAACCCGTGCCCTAGACAGCAGCCAAAGCCACTGACTGCAGGTGGAGAAGCCCTCCTAGAATACCAGAAGGAACAGAGAGAAGGAGCCTGGTAGAGCCTCGTGCTGAGGACTACTGGAGGCTGGGCTAAGTAGAGTGTCGGGTCTAGAGGGGACCGTAGTTCACCCGGCATCCCCAGACAATACGACGAGGGGTCTGAGTTCCAGATTGAGATCCCTAACCCAAAGGACAGGCAGCTAAGTGACGCACTAGGACTCACTGAAGCCCGAGTCACCGCCATACTGTCCGGTGTCGCACAACACAGAGAAAGAGAACGTAACAGCCCGGAGAGGGACACTAAAGACTGTGTGAGGGGTCTGCCTGGCTGCAGAAGAGAAGGGAACCCGGAAAGGGAGAATGCAACCGTGTGTTAAGAACTGTGCTCAAAGCTTGTAAAGAACTGCAAATGACTTGTAAACTGCTTAGAAAGAACTCAGAGTAAAGCTTTGGAAAACCCTGAATTGCCTCTCTCGTCTGCCTCTATCTGCACCCCATTCTCCCTCATACAGATCCAGCCTGTCAGCACCAGCCAGGAGGAGAGATCCCTGCAGTGTCTGCAAGTAAGTGTGTTACACCTGCACCAGAGACTTAACCCTTACTGCCCCGGGGGATACTGTTCTCCCCACTAGAACTATACCATCTCCGCTGCCATTCCATCACCCCCGGAGGTTCTGCAGCAGCGGCGGCCCCATCACTGGCAGCACCAAGTGGGTGGCGTCACCCGTGACATTTCCCCTGTAAATATTCCCCATCTTATTGTGCGGGCCCAGGGACACGGTCCGGACCAAGCCACCTGTGACTTCCCCAGTACCGTCCGGTCTGGCACCGAGTACCCCCGTCCCGTGGGGGCTCCACATTATACATGTATTTTCTGTGCTTAATTGATTTTAAGTTTTGCGATTTGTGGCACATTTATTCACCAGAAATCAAATCTATTATGAAAATTCAGGAAAGCCTGTGAATTTGAACCATAAATAATTCACTCATCTGTATTTTTGGATGTTAGAATGGTTTAAATTTTGCTTCAATTTTTATATTTTTCAAAAAATTGGGTTATGCAATTTTTTTAGACCTATTTAAGGGTTTCTCCTGGATGTATAAAAAAATAATGTGCTAAGCACCAACAGGCAGGAAGCTGCCACCTACCTGCCTGTTGTGCCCAGCGCCATTCACCGCCAACACCCAACAATCTGAGCCTGTTCCTTCCAGCTAGTTTTCAGCTTCCACTGATGTTATATTAACAGAGGGGCGACTTCTCCTCTCTGTCACGCTAATTGACAGCCGGCTTCCCCAATGACGTAGCAAGGTGCTGTCTGTCAATCATCGTGATGTCGGCTATGTGCCCACTTTCTCAGAGCAGAGTGGAAACCCTGCCATGCTGTCCCCATCAGCAGCAGTCTGTGACCATTCGGTGCCAGGGGTGAATGGTGGTGTCTGGCGCTAGGCACAAAAGGCAAGTAGGTGCAGCTACCTGTCTTTTAGTGCTAAGGCAATTTTTATTTTTATCTAAATATCCCAGGTAACCATTTTCATTTTAAAGTGACATTGAAGGGCCAATACAGTGGAAAATTTTGAAACATTATATCGTTTTCAAAACTGCACCCCTCATATAATTCAAAACATTTTTCATGCAATTTGTTAACCATTAAGATTATCTGCAAGAAGTGATGCAAAATGGAAGTAAAACATTGAAATTCATATTTTTTCAATACCTGCTTAGAGAAACAAATGGAATCTAGATCAGGTAAGGCAGACCTGCAATAGCTCTCTCCCTCCATGTCCTCAACAAAACAGACGGTCCTGGAAATCAAATCTGACACTTCCCTGAGAGCAAAGGGAGGAGGGAGGACAGAGGAGAGAGCTGGTGAGGGAGTGCATCATGAAATGACAGTTTATAACACAGCTGGACTAATTGTCTGTGAATTCAATGGACAGGACTAATGCAGGAGCGCCCTGCAGCATCTGAAAATGTTGATAACATGGACACTATAAAGGGTAGAATAATGATTTTACATGTTTTTAAAAGGTCTGTCCAGGCATTATTCAAGGCTAATATTAGTATCATACTGAAAGATGATCTGACAGTATCCCTTTAACACTAGAAAACTAAACAAGGTAACTTGAACTCCACTTCCATTTGTACTTTTTTTCTGTTCTACTGATGATAAAATGGATGGTTGTGCAGACTGAGAGAATCTGCTCTATCCCAGATAATCAGATAAGTACATTTGATTACTAGGTGTTTCTAGATCACACAGATCTCTGTACCTGGCTTTCAGCTTAGTTTGATCAGGGCTGTTGTGTTTATATTATTTTTATATTAGGCCCATCTAGTGAAGTGAACTGTCCAAACCCAATATCTGGGCTTGCACAGGGTCTACAGTTGTCAGTGCAGCAGGCAGGTGAAGCATGAGCGAAACAGGTAGCAGAGGTAGTAGAGGCCACAGACAGACAAGAGACTGGAAGATGAGGTACTGGAAGCCCCAGGCAGACAGGAGACCAGAACCACAGGTACTAATATACACAGGTAGGCAGGAAATTGATAGCAGTAGTAATGGAAGCTGCAGGCAGACAGGAGACCGGAGCCAGAGGTACTAGAATACACAGTCAGACTGGAAACTGGTAACAGTGGTATTGGAAGCTGCAGGTAGACAGGAAACTGGTAGCAAAGGTATTGAAAGCCACAAAGTAATACAAAGAGTAATACCATACACAGGTGTGTTTTATGATGATCCTTAGATAGGCCCAGGCAGAATACCACATGGGAATACGAAGAGCCTCCTGCAAAGCTTGTCATGAAGCACAACAGAGTTTAGTGGACTAGGGTAGGGGAGCAAAGCCCAGATCCAGCACAGGTATGTACAAAATTGTTTCCTGGTATTAATTAATTAGTTCTGTTTGATGATTCTGAGTATTTGCCATTTAAAAGAGCATTAAAAAATGAATAGAGAAAGGATTATATCTGAAACACGTCTGTGAGAGCACAGACCGTGGCTCCCAAAAATATGTTTTCTTCTTGTTTTTAATAAGAAGTGCTCTTGTATTTTTTGGTCATGTTTTAATTGCATAACATTAAAGCTCATCTTTTAGCAGATCTAGATGCTGGCTACATTTTTTCATGCTCTATTTATATCCCCTATGATGACACATTGGAATTCACTGCAACGCTTCTTCTGCAACTGTGTGTCCTGACTTTTTCATACATATATTCTTGGAGTGATTTGCCAGTTAATGGTCATTGAATAGAAGTTTTAGTTGTATAGAAGCGTTCAGGCACTCGATTATGTAAATAATTACATTTTATTAAACCACGACACGTTTCCATGGCGAACCGCCTTCTTCATCAGGTGGATTTTCCCAGGTAAAATCATCTGATGAAGACAGCAGTCCGCCGTGCAAATGCGTTGTGATTTAATAAAAGGTAATCATTTGCATAACCATGTGCCTCAATGCTTCTATACAACTAAAACGTCCATTCATACTTTGCCCCCGGATGAGGGAGAAGGAGCAGCACGAGCACAGGATATATGCCTACAAACGGAAGGACCTGCGGTGATGTAAGCAGAGTTGCAGTCACGTGAACGGCCCTCAACACATCACCTGGCCGGAAGAGGGAGCGGTGCAGGAGGAGACGGCTTCGGCGGCACAGGCTGATCATACACACCGGGATTGTGCAGGTGGAACAACCCTTGAAGGTGAGCGCACACACATAGGTTAGAGGCCCCCACTAGACCACTGGGTACTGCTCATGAGCGCTTCACCACAATTATATTCCGTAGTATTTAATGGTCATTAGCTTCTTGTGAGCTATCGTTTTATTCATGTTTGTTATTTCGTATACAGTGGGTATGGAAACTATTCAGACCCCTTTATATTTTTCACTTGTTGCTTCATTGCAGCCATTTGGGAGATTCAAAAAAAGTTCATTTTTGTTCGTATTAATGGACAGTCTGCAACCCATCTTGACTGAAAAAAAATGTAGAAATGTAGAAATTTTTGCAAATTTAATAAAAAAGAAATACTGAAATATTACATGGTCATAAGTATTGAGACCCTTTGCTCAGACACTCATATTTAATTCACATACTGTCCATTTCCTTGTTATACTCCTTGAGAAGGTTCTAATCCTTCATTGGAGTCCAGCTGTGTTTAATTAAACTGATAGGGCTTTATATAAAAAGGCACACACCTGTCTATATTAGTCTTCAAAGCTCACTGTGCATGCCAGGCTAAATGAGAATCATGAGATCAAAAGAACTGCCCAAAGAGCTTAAAGACAGAGTTGTGGCAAGGCACAGATCTGGCCAAAGTTACAAAAAATTTTTGTAGTAATCAAGGTTCCTTGGAGCTTAGTGGCCTCCATAATCCTTAAATGGAAGACGTTTGTGACCACGAGAAGTCTTCCTAGACCTGGCTGTCCAGCCAAACTGAGCAATCGTGGGAGAAGGGTCTTAATAAGAGCGGTAATGCAGAACCCCAAGATCACGGTTTCTGAGCTCCAGAGATGCAGTAAGGAAGATGGAAGAAAATTCCACCAAGTCAACTATCACTGCAGAACCTCCACCAGTCAGGCTTTTATGGTAGAGTGACCAGACGGAAGCTACTCCTCAGTGCAAAAGTGAAACATGGTGGTGGCAGCATCATGCTATGAAGTGATTTTCAGCTGCAGGGACAGGACAACTGGTTGCAATTGAAAGAAACATGAATGCTGCCAAGTACAGAGATAACCTGGATGAAAACCTCTTCCAGAGTGCTCTGGACCCCAGACTTGACCGAAGGTTCACCTTCCAACAAGACAATGTTGCAAAAATTTCTACATTTGTTTTTTTTTTCAGTCAAGATGGGGTGCAGAGTGTACAATAATGAGAAAAAAAATGAACTTTTTTGAATTTACCTAATGGCTGCAATGAAACAAAGAGTGAAAAATTTAAAGGGGTCGGAATACTTTCCATACCTACTATATATACATATATAGTACTTGCTGGGCCACTACTGCAACAGTCATTATGCAGTTGAATACAGTATACAGAAGTTCTTATACTTCTTATCAGGGTAATTATATTTAATAGACCCTTGTGGTTGTAAAACTAATCATGTTGTGTGATTGTACTTTTGCTTATTTCCCAAACTCCAGGTTTTTTTTTTTATTGATGAACTGATATGTTCTGGCATTATTTAACAATTTGCAATATTAAAAACTTTGTGTTGTGCTATCTGGTGGCTTAAGTTCTAACTTTATATTTTAGCACATGATATGACAATCTGTATTCCAAGAAAGATCTGGTCTTCATAACGGCCCTTAACGGTTGCTGTATTGACTTAAAATGAAGGCAGATAAGGGTACGTATTCCTTTTGGCCTTTTTAAAATGGCCATAAAGAATAAGCCTGTAGCGCTGCCTAATGGAGGAAAATCTCCAGGGATTCAGCTCCCAGGGATAGCTGAGACCCTGCAGATAATGATCCAGGATGGTTTTCTCTCATGCGTTGATTGTATTGGTGAGATAGGCAGCCCTTGGTGGCATGTAACAATTTACCTTACACGACGAATTTAGAACAGAAACTAGCAGATATGCTCTGACCTATTGTTTAACATTAGTGCAAATTCAATGCAATGTTCAATCACAATGCGTTCACAGATTGTATATGCAGATGTGACTGAAGTTTATAAGTAAGAAAATTTGTTCTAAAGCAACATTTTTGTGAAAAAAAGGAACATTTTCAATAATATGACCTATTGTTAACAAATTCTGTGAAGTTTGTTTTGGCACAAAATACTCAAGATAAAATTGGTAACGGGTCTGGTTGCAGAATGGGGTAATTTGTGGGGGAGTTCTGCTTAGGTACATTAGGGGCCTTGCAAATATAACATGGTGCCTACAATCTATTTAATCTTTTCCAAAATTCAAATATATCCCCTTCCATTCCAAGCCCTCCAATTTGTCCAAACAGATGTTTCTGCCTACATTTTGGGTATTGCCCTAGTAATTAGAAAGGGAGTAATAAACTGTGGGGTCCACATTTTGGTGTTACCTCTTGTAAAAGTGAGACATGTTGTGCTAAAGCAAAATATTACAATCTGAGAATCCTCATTGGTTGATACCTTTTAATGGTTAACTGAAAAGATGGTAACAAATAGCAAGCTTTCGAGGCAGCTCGGGTCTGTTCTTCAGGCTTAATATTGACACATTCTTAGCAAACACACACACACTATATATATATATATATATATATATGTATATATATATATATATATATATATATATATACAGGGTTGAATGAGCAGGGCATAGTGGTCTGTGTTTGGAGGGGTAGAGGAAGAGCATCTGGGCAATAAATGCCAGAGTTCCGAGATAACACGTGATAGTTTATTGTTCTTTGATTAGTGGTCTAAGATTTGAAATTTCCTTAATTGATGTAAAAAGACATAAATTCATGAATCAGCCACTGAGGACTCTCAGATAGAAAAATATTACAACCTACAGACTAACACGGTGCAAACATTTTTTACCTTGTGCCAAAACAAAACTTTTGTGAAAAATAAGAACATTTTCTATATATTGACATATTCTTATCAAATTCTATGAAGCCTCCGTTTGTTCAAAATGCTCGCTATACTACTGGATAAAATTTGTGAGGGTATATTTTACAAAATGGGGAAGTTTGTGGGTGTTTCTGCTGTATTGGCTCCTTAGGGCCCCTGAAATGGTACATAATGCCCACAATCTATTTAAGCTTTTCCAAAGCTGAAATATTGCTACCTCCTTTCAGTGTCCTCCCGTTTATCAAAACAAAACTTTTTGACTACATGTTTGGTATCGTCTTGCTCATAAAAAATGTTGTGGACAACATTTTGGTGTTACCTCTTAAAAAAGTGAGAAATTTGGTTCTAAAGTAACATTTTTGTGAAAAAAAGGAACATTTTTCAATATGATGGTGACCTATTGTTATCAAATTCTGTATAGTACCATTGGGATTGAAATGCTTTATTTCACTCCAAGATAACATTTTCTGCTCATAAGTCCACGTTTTGTTGTTACTTCTTGTAAAAGTGAGAAATTTGGTGCTAAATTAACATTTTTGTGGAAAAAAAGAAAATTTCAATATGACGACCTATTGTTATCAAGTATTATGTAAAGTATTTTTGAGCTTAAAATGCTCGCTATACCCCGGAATAAAATCATTGAGGTGTTTGATTTCCAAAATAGGGTAATTAATGGGGAAGATTCTGCTGTTTGGGTACCTTAGGGATCCTGCAAATGCAACATGGTGCCCGCAATCTTCCAGCTTTTCCAAAATTCAAATACTGCTCATTCCTTTTTGAGCCCTCTCAATTGTTTAAACAAAGATGAAAATAGGTAACAAACTGTGTAGTCCACTTTTTGAAGTTACCCCTTTAAAAGTGAGAAATTTGCGGCTGAATCAACATATTTGGGAAAAAAGAATATTTTTAATATGATGAGTCTGACCTATTGCTATCATATTCTATAAAGTACCTGTGGATTCAAAATGCTTGCTATAATACTAAACAAAATCTTTAATGGGTTAACTTTCCAAAATGGTGAGATTTCTGCTGTATAGGTACCTATTGGACCCAGCAAGCGACACTGCCGGGAATCAATTTCAGCTTTCCCAAAATTCAAACATTGCTCAAATATTGCTCCTTCCCTTCTGAGTCTTTCCCTTTGTCCAAAGCAAACTTTTTCACTACACGTGGATCATCACAGCACTCATAATCAAATGGGTAAAAAAACTAAAGGCTCCCCGTTAAAGTGTTACCTCTTTTAAAAGTTGGAAATTTGGGTGCTAAATAGGGGTGAGCGAGTATATTTGCTACTATTCGGTATTCGCCGAATAGTAGCGGTATTCAGGATTCTCGCTACTCTCCGAGTACTTATGTGTACTCGGGAGTAGCGAGTAGTCCTAATACTTTCGCAGTGTATCTATAGATACACTACAAAAGTAGCCTAAAAGTGAATAAAAGTTGATAAAAAATAATAAAATTACATACTCACCTTCCGACGCCTGCATCGGGACCGGCAGGGAAGACATCCGATCGCTGGACAAGGACCTGTCACTACCAGCCAATCAGATAGCCGGTAGCAATCGGGCCAATCAGATGGCGCCACGTCACAACCACGTGATCGCTAGCGGCCACCTGATTGGCCAATTTGCAAGGTCCTAGATGTACTGTCAGGACCTTGCAAACTGGCCAATCAGGTGTCCACTAACGATGACGTAGTTATGACGTCGTGCCATCTGATTGGCCAAATCGCTACCGGCCATCTGATTGGCTGGTAGTGACAAGTCCTTGTCCAGCGATCAGATGTCTTCTCTGCTGGTCCCAGTGCAGGCGTCGGACAGGTGAGTATGTCATTTTATTATTTTTTAACAACTTTTATTCACTTTTAGGCTACTTTCGCGGTGTATCCATAGATACACTGTGAAAGTATTCGTACTCGCTATACTCGGAACGAGTAGCGAGTACCGGTACCTACTCGTTGTGAGTATAGCGAGTACGAATATTAAGGTACTCGCTCATCCCTAGTGCTAAATCAACATTATTTTGAAAAAAAATTCAATATGTGACCTATTGTTATCAAATACTGTGAAGTATGTTTGGGTTCAAAATGGTCATTATACAGCTGGATAATATCCTTGAGGTCTCTGGTTTACAAACTGAGGTCATTTGTGGGTGGTTTTCTTATGTTTAGGTACGTTTGGGCCCTGGAACTGTTACATGGTGCCCACAATCTATTTCAGTTTTTCCAAAATTTAAATATTGCCCCTTTGCTTCTACCTTTTATCGAAACAGAACAGTTTAACTACATGTGCAATACCACTGCGCTCCTAAGAAAATGAGTAACAAACTTTGACGTCTACTTCTTGGTGTTACCTTTTGTAAGAGTGAGAAATTTGGTGCTGAAGCAACATTTTTGTGAAAAGAAAAGAAAGAAGCGACGACACATTGTTATCAAGTTCTGTGAATTATCTATAGAATATTCTCACTACACTCATGAAAAAAAAATCATTGAAGGATCTAGTTTCAAAAATGGTGTCACTTATGCAGAGTTTTTACTTTAGAGGTACATTAGAGGTCCTTCAAATGGTACTTGGTTCCTGCAAATCTATTTCAGCTTTTCCAAAATTCAGTTATTCCCTTCCAAATCCTCCTGTTTGTCCAAACAGAACAAGTGGGGTATAGTTGCGCTCATAAGAAAATGGGTAACACATTTTGAGGTCCACTTTTTTGGTGTTACCTTTTGTAAAAGTAAGCAATTTGTTGCTAAATTAACATTTTTGTGAAAAAAATTTTTTAATATGATAACATATTTTTTTTTATCAAACCCTGTGAAGTATTTTTGGATTCAAAATGCTCACTTTACCCCTGGATAAAATTGATAAGGGGTCTAATTTCAAAAATTGGGTCATATGTTGGAGGTTTCACCTTAGTGGCCCCGAAAATGTGACATGGTGCCCGCAATCTATTTCAACTTTACCAAATGTTTAATTTTGCTCCTTCCATTCTGAGTCCTCCCGTGTGTCCAAACATAAGTCTCTGACAACATTTTGGGTATCACCACACTCATAGGAAAGTTGGTATCAAACTCAGAGGTCCACATTTGGGGTTATCTCTCGTAAAAATGAGAAATTTGCTGCTGAATCAACTTTTTTTGTTATTGTTATCAAATACTATGAAGTACCTTTTGGTTCAAAATGCTTATCATACCCCTAGATAAAATCCTTCTGCTGTGTGGGTACCTTAGGGGCCTTGCAAATGCAAAGGGTGCCTACAATCTATTTCAGCCAAATTTGTGTTCCAAAATTCAATAGGTGCTCATTATTAAGTGAATAAATTGAGGCTAAAGCAACATTTTAGGCAAAACGTAAATGTATTTATTTTTTAATTCCGCTTTGCATTTATTCCTGTGAAGCACCTGAAGGGTTAATAAACTTCTTGACAATGGTTTTGAGCAGTCTCATGGATGCAGTTTTTAGAAAAGTGTCACTGTAGGATCATTTCTGTCACATAGGCCCCTCAAAGTCACCTCAAATGTGATGTGGTCACTAAAAAAAGTTGTTTTTTATTTTACTGCTATAATGATAAAATGCTGATAAACTTTGAACCCTTGTAATTTCCTAACAAAAAAATTATGTTTCAAAAAGTGTTCTGATGTAAAGTAGACATGTAGGAAATGTTATTTATTAAGTATTTTATGTGACATAAGTTTCTGAATATTTATGCGCTTAAACAAAAATTTAGAAATGTGAAATGTTTAAAATTTATGCCAAATTTAAATTTTTTTTTCAAATAAACACAAAAAATATTCCCGTAAATTTACTACTATCATAAAGTACACCTTAAGCAGAAAGCATATAGACCACTGGTACCATACTCCCGGCCTCGAGGGCCGCACACAGTGCATATTTTCAGGATTTCCAAAGCATTTGACAGTTGGTAATCAAAATATCAACTGTCAAATTCTAAGGAAATTCTGAAAACCTGACTGTGTGCCGACTTCGAGGCCTGGAGTTTGAGACCCCTGATATAGACAAACATGGAAAATACCATGCAATAAATGAATAAAAAGAAAGTGCTATAAAAACACAGGGTACTTAGTACGCACATTTTTGCAAAAAGGTACAAAGCCATCCCACCATGTCAAGGTGTACCCAATCTGGGACGGTCCTAACTGTTTTAAAATCTGTCCTTGTGTCTTCTGAGCCCAGTTAAAGCAGGAAGCAGTGTGGGAGCAGGTCATACTCTGCATCCTGCTTTTAATGAGGTCAGTAGACACAAGGACAGGTTTTAAAACAGTTAGGACCGTCCCAGATTGGGTACACCTTGACGTGGTGGGATGACTTTGTAGCTTTTGCAAAAATGTATGTACTAAGTACCCTGTATTTTTATAGCACTTTCTTTTTATTTATTTATTGCAGGGTATTTTCACATGCTTATCTATATACTTTTTTCCTAAAGGTTTAGTTTGTCTGGTGGTCATTGTCTTACAGACATGTTAACTAATGCCTGCTCTGACTCAGTATTTTTGGATATATTCAATCATGAAGGACAATATGTCAATAAAAACAGTCTTAGAATCACTGGGATCTGTTGACGTGTTCAAGTGTTATGACTGTAAAATGTGACACTTGTCAGAATTGTAAAATTTGGCCTTTCTATAGCAGGCCAGACTAACCCCCGACCAGAATATACCCAGGGTTAAAGTGGTCTAGCCCAGATTATACCCCGGGTATATTCTGGCCTAGCCCAAACTACACCCCGGGGTATAAACAGGCCTAGGCCAGAATATACCCCCCTCCATATACCACAACAGCTGTAGATCAGTGGCCCCAAGCAGTGCACAGGGCCCCAAGCAACGTATGGGGGCCCGAGGCAGCACAAAGTGGCCCCAGGCAGCAGAAAGTGGCCCTACGCAACATACAGGGGCCCCCAGGCAGTTCTAGGGGCCCCAGGCAGCACATGAAGGCTACACACAGGATCCCAGGCTACACACAGGGGCACCAGCCAGCATTAAAGGGCCCCAGGCAGTGCACGGGGCCCAAGGCAGTGCACAGGGCCCAGGCAGCACAAAATGGTCCCAGGCAGCACAAAGTGGCCCCATGCAACATACAGTGGCCCCAGGCAACATACAGGGGCCCCAGGCAGCACTAGGGGCCCCAGGCTGCACAAAGGATCCCAGGCTACACACAGGGGCCCCATGCAGCATACAAGGGCCCCAGGCAGCACAAAGTGGCCCCAGGCAACATATAGGGGCCCCAGGCAGTACTAGGGGCCCTAGGCTACACACAGGATCCCAGGCTACACACAAGGGCTCCAGGCAGTGCACAGGGCCCCAGGCAGCACAAAGTGGCCCCAGGCAGCACAGAGTGGCCCCAGGCAACATACAGGGGCCTCAGGCAGTACTAGGGGCCCCAGGCTACACACAGGATCCCAGGCTATACACAGGGGCCCCATGCAGCATAAAAGGGCCCCAGGCAGCACAAAGGAGCCCCAAGCAGCACAAAGTGGCCCCAGGCAACATATAGGGGCCCCAGGCAGTACTAGGGGCCCTAGGCTACACACAGAATCCCAGGCTACACACAGGAGCCCCATGCAGCATACAAGGGCCCCAGGCAGCACAAAGGGGCCCCAGGCAGCACAAAGTGGCCCCAGGCATCATACAGGGGCCCCAGGCAGTACTAGGGACCCCAGGCTACACACAGGATCCCAGGCTACACACAGGGGCCCCAGGCAGCATACAAGGGCCCCAGGCAGCACAAAGGGGCCCCAGGCAGCACAAAGTGGCCTCAGGCTGCACAAAGTGGCCCCAGGCTGCACAAAGGGGCACCAGGCAGCACACTGGGGCCCCAGGCAGCACACAGGGCCCCAGGCAGAATACAGGGGCCCCAGGCAGAACACAGGGGCCCCAGGCAGCACACAGGGGCTCCAGGCAGCATACAAGGACCCCAGGCAGTGCTATGGGCCCCAGGCAGCACAAAGGTGCCCTAGGCAGCACACAGGGGCACCAGGCTACACACAGGATCACAGGCAGCACAAAGCGGCCCCCATCGTGGAATGGGGGTGCCATATCATTTTCAGGGTGCTGTCCTGTGATGACAGGTATTGGAAAGGAGAGAGCAACGCAAATAGGGTGAGATTCTTTTTTCCACATTTTCTATGCACCTGGTTTTTATCAGTGTTTTTTCTGTGAGTTTTTATTTTTGAAGAAATTATTGTGTAGTGGGTTAATTATGTTTTTTGGTGTATTATTAAAGATCAGATTTTTCATGTTTATGAGCGCCATGGAGTGATATACTCAAGAATTACTTAATTTTTCAACATTTTATTTTTTATAACTCTAAACACAGTCTTTTTTTTACTTCAACCAGAACACCTTGAAGTTCATAAAAAACTTGGCTGTTCAGGATATAATAAAAGTCCATAACATTGTAAAACTTCAACTTATAAAGGCACCTTTACATGGGGCGATTAATGGCCCCAGAGAGCGCTTTAGGCCAATAATCCTACACATGACTGGTGACTGGACACTACAATATATACGTTCAAAGGTAAACACTGATAACAACATTACAATGATTAGCTCACACTGATAACCACATTAAAATGATCATGCTTGTTTTGAAGATAAAGTGCATGTTCTGTTGTTGACTGCAGATTGAAGTTTGCCGGATAGGTCAACCAATCCATGGTGTCACCGTCTTTTGTGTGGATGACGATGTCACAACTCAACAGATTTGCTGTGGCCATGATTTCTGCATCAGTTGCCCAGACTCCATCAAGAGAGATGCCAGAGTTGTTCACATATTCATTCACATCTTGATTAATGTAGCCCTGTATTTTTTTGTACAAGTCAGTTTTCATTTCATGTGGTGGATGACTTTAGCTCTGAGAAGGGAGTAGTTGTCCTCTGTTCCTGTCAGGATGTAGCTGATGGCCCGAAAGTAGCAGTTCCCATCACCTTTGGTTTTATATGTACGCCGTGGTTGTCCAAGATCTCTAGTGCATCCAAAGTACACAACCCTACTAAACATAAGGTTAAGAGTGGTGGTAAGAAACTTCCTTCCTGAACTTGGTAGTGGTTTGAAAGTCTTGGTTTGCTTGTGTTTCTGTGTGGCAGAGTCACTGGGGCAGTCATCAGGGGCTTGGGGTGGTACAGATGTTTCTTCAACCTGGTAAATCTTAAGGTTGCTGGCATGGTAGGTTTTGCTTAGTATCTTGCCAGAGTTATTGTTCTTAATTTTTACTCGTCCCTTGGTTAAAGATTCCACAACTAAGAAGGGTCCAACCCAGCGTGGTTCCATCTTTGAACTCATGCGATTAAATCGACGTTGATTCTTGATATAAACAATGGTGCCAGCAGTGATTTCTTTGTTGCTGTTGTGTCGGCGATCAAAGGCAAACTTTTGGTGTTCCTGAGCAGAATGGATGTTGGTACTTACAGTTGAGTGGATCATGTTATGAATGGTTGTGAGTGTATTTAGCACATCAGGGTTGGCATCATCTGAAAGAGACATGACATCCACAGTGTAATTTGCTGATGGATTGAGGTCAATAGGAAGCTTAGTCTTTTGTCCATACATGACCTCAAATGAGTGCACTTGATTGAGGCATGCACAGATGTGTGATAGGCAAACAAAACACCAGGGATGAACTGGTCCCAGTTGGTTCCTTGGTCATTGACAAGCTTGCTTATAGATTCTTTGAGTGTTCGATTGTCACGTTCCTGCTGGTCATTTGTTTGGGGGTGGTAGGCAGATGAAATGCGATGATCTGTTTGAAAATGATCCATCAGGTTGTCGATGATCAAGTTCACAAACTCTCTTCCCTGGTCGCTAATCAATATGTCCATACAGCCTAAGCGGCAAATAATGGTGTACACGATAATGAGTAAAAAGGTATAATATAATGACGCTAGGGACAGAAACAGGCACTTGGCTCTTATCGAATATTACCTTTCAAATTTATTGTGAACAGTAGAAGTTACAGGTCTCCTCGCCACAACATGTTTCGACACTAAAGGTGTCTTTCTCAAGTGCTCAATTCCTCCCTTTGGGAGTGTGGTTTGGGAGCAGCTCTGGGACAGGATTTGGTCAACACAGAGGAGCTGCCCTTCCCTGGGCTCCTGATCTCTGGAGAGACTTTTGAAGTTCCATAAGGAAAGGCTTCTCTACACGTAGCAACGGATTTATGCCTGCGGTTAAATCTCACCTCAAATCATCAACCTAGTTGTGCAGGGGGCGCAACTAGAAAAGGTGAGTGACATATCAATATAACCCCTTGTTCGGCTAATTTGCACAGTGTGGCGCAACAATTTTTTGGTTTTTCTTTTCCAAATAATGGTGTACAAAAATTTTGCTGCTAACATGGCACTCTTGTCTGGAACAGCTGTTGCTTCAGTCCACTTAGAGAAATGATCAGTGACAGCCGTTTGATGTTTCCTGAAGAGGATCGATCATATCAATCCCAACTAAACTCCAAACTTTTCCAGGCACTGGTATACTGTTGAGTGGCAGAGCTTCTTTGCTGATTTTGGGACTTGTGACAAAACATTTTTGACAAGCTTTGACATGTTGGTGAACATCGTTCTTCATTCCCTTCCAGTAATAACAGTCAGAAATTTTGGCAAATGTTTTATCTCTGCCAAAATGGCCACCAGAAATTGGGTTGTTGTGACAGGCCTTCAGGATATTTGGCAGTTGGCTTTTACTGAGAACCTCCTTTTTTCCATAGTAAATAATCTCTTTCTCTGCTCGATATGGCTTACAAGTTTGCCTAAACAGGGACTTGGCATTTGCACGTTTCTCTGTAGGGAGATTGTAGATCCACTGGGGGTACTTTTGTTGTGTTGCAGTGTAGAATCTCAAAATCTGTTCATACAGTTGGTCTTCCATTGTTGTCAAAATTGGAAAAATTACTTTTTTAGATGGAGGTGTTCCAAATTCACTTTATATACCTTATCAGGATATAATAGGAGCTCACACTGGAGAACTGTGAAAAGTAAAACTGAAAGTGCGTATCATAGAGAGCAGGTAGGAACATACAGTACATAACAAGTTACAACACGACATAACATTAACTATGCACTGATGGAACAGCACCATCTATGGTCAGTTCAATGTAATGCCTCCAACACTTACTGTAAATCTAGTCCATGTGTTCCAATGCAATAGATTTGCTGTTGATTTTCCACATGGAAAAAATCGGCAGCCAATCTGCATCAAAATCCACATCCCAATGATGTGCATTTTTTATGCAGAATCACAGGTCCATAAAAATCTGACAAAAGCCGCACGAAAATGGTATATGGTTTGTGTATGAGCATCCCTATATACTGTAGCACTACAGCAGCAAAAACACACTAATATTTTGCCCTAGAGGAGTATAGACCATGGGTATATTATAGCCTAGGCCAAACTATTCCCTATGGTCGAAAGTGGCCTGGGCCAGATTAAACTCCTTTGGGCTAGATTATTCCCCTGCTGCTGTAGATCAGATTATTCACACTCGTGAGAATGATTAAGTGATATACTTAAGAACGGAGCTCCAGACGTCGCACAGGGGGCCCCAAACATCCCACAGGGAGGCCCAGACAGCATACAGGGGGCCAAAGACAGTGCACCTAGGGGCTGAGACAGCACAAAGGGGCCCTGAACGCTGTCTCTTGCCCCCTTGTGCGCTGTCTCCCCCCACCATTGTGCTGTCTCTGACCCCGTGTGCTATCTGGGGCCCCTGTGTGCTGCCTGGGGCCCATGTATGTTGCCTGAGGCCACTTTCTGCTGACTGGGGCCACTTTCTGCTGCCTGGGGACAATTTGTGTTGTCTGGGGACACTTTTTGCTGCCTGGGGCCCCGTGCACTGCCTGGGGCCCTTGTATGCTGCCTGGGGCCTCTGTGTGTAGCCTGGGATCCTGTGTGTAGCCTGGGATCATGTGTGTAGCCTGGGCCCCTGTGTGCTGCCTGGGGCCCCCATGCACTGCTTGGGGCCACTTTGTGCTGCCTGGGGCCCTTGTATGCTGCCGGGGGCCCCTGTGTGTAGCCTTGGATCCTGTGCATAACCTGGGATCCTGTGTGTAGCCTGGGGCCCTTGTGTGCTACGTGGGGCCCCTGTGTGCTGCCTTGGGCCCCCATGCCCTGTCTCGGGCCCCTTTGTGCTGCCTGGGGCCCTTGTATGCTGCATGGGGCCCCTGTGTGTAGCCTGGGATCCTGTGTGTAGCGTGGGGCCCGTAGCACTGCCTGGGGCCCCTGTATGTTGCCTGGGGCCACTTTGTGCTGCCTGGGGCCACTTTGTGCTGCCTGAAGCCCTGTGCACTGCTTGGGGCCCCGTGCACTGCCTGGGGCCCTTGTATGCTGGCTAAAGCCCCTGTGCGTAGCCAGGGACCACTAGTACTGCCTGGGGCCCCTGTATGTTGCCTGGGGCCACTTTGTGCTGCCTGGGGCCCTGTGCACTGCCTGGGGCCCCGTGCACTGACTGGGGCCCTTGTATGCTGCATGGGGTCCCTGTGTACTGCCTGGGATCCTGTGTGTACCCTAGGGCCCCTAGTACTGCCTGGGGCCCCTGTATGTTGCCTGGGGCCACTTTGTGCTGCCTGGGGCCTCTTTGTGCTGCCTGGGGCCCTTGTATGCTGCATGGGGCCCCTGTGTGTAGCCTGGGATCCTGTGTGTAGACTAGGGCCCCCAGTACTGCCTGGGGCCCCTGTATGTTGCCTGGGGCCACTTTGTGCTGCCTGGGGCCACTTTGTGCTGCCTGGGGCCCTTGTATGCTGCATGGGGCCCCTGTGTGTAGGCTGGGATCTTGTGTGTAGCCTGGGGCCCCTGTATGTTGCCTGGGGCCACTTTGTGCTGCCTGGGGCCACTTTGTGCTGCCTGGGGCCCTTTTATGCTGCATGAGGCCCCTGTATGTACCCTGGGATCCTGTGTGTAGCCTGGGGCCCCTAGTACAGCCTGGGGCCCCTGTATGTTGCCTGGGGCCACTTTGTGCTGCCTGGGGCCACTTTGTGCTGCCTGGGGCCCTGTGCACTGCCTAGGTCCCTTGTATGCTGGCTGGGGCCCCTGTGTGTAGCCTGGGATCCTGTGTGTAACCTGGGGCCCCTGTGTGCTGCCTGGGGCCCCTGTGTGCTGCCTCAGGCCCCCATGCGCTTCCTGGGGCCTCTAGCACTGCCTGGGGCCCTAGCACTGCCTGGGGCCCCTGTATGTTGTGTAGGGCCACTTTCTGCTGCCTGGGGCCACTTTGTGCTGCCTCGGGCCCCCATGCGTTGCTTGGGGCCCGGTGCACGGCTTGGGGATCTGATCTACAGCTGCTGTGGTATACGGAGGGGTATAATCTTGCCTAGGCCTGTTTATACCCCGGGGTATATTTTGGGCGAGGCCAGAATATACCCGGGGTATATTCTGGCCCAGGGGGGTATATTCTGGGCTAGCCCAGTTTACACCCCGGGGTATAAACTGGGCTAGGCCACAATATACCCTGGGTATAATCTGGGCTAGGCCACTTTAACCCCGGATATATTCTGGTCGGGGGTTTATCCGGCCTGTTACACCGGTCGTTAAGGTCAAAATTGGCTCTGTCACTATGAGTTGAGTAAAAGGATAATATTTGTAGAATAAAAGTTATATTTAAAAGTGATAGCTAAAGATAAGATATAAACAACGGGTTTGGGACTCTTCTGAATATGAGAGCGGTATCTGCCCTGTTGCAAACAATGCTATATTTAAATAACACATCTGGCCCACAACCATGAAATAGCTAAAAATAAAAGTAAAATATAAAAAATTATTAGTTCCCAAGCATAACTCTGGCACCAGAGACTTCCAAGCATCTTGTTCCTGTGAGAGTATTTCTCCTGTAACACAACATCTTACAGAACATTCCAATAATATCTGTAGACCAGGGGTCTCAAACTGCAGGCCTCAAGGGCTGCACACAGTGTAGGTTTTCTGGATTTCCATAGTATTTGACAGTTGGTAATCAAATGATCAACTGTTAAATTGAAAGGAAAGCCTGGACTGTGTGCGGCCCTCGAGGCCTGGAGTTTGAGACCCCTGCTGTAGACTTTGTCTTTCTTTCAGTTACCTAAAACAAAACATAATTTTGTCAAGCCTTTATATATTGGCATATAACAACATATATAATATAATGTGACAAATAGGCAAATTATAGATTATAAAAGCAGTATTGATTATCTTTATTAAACACTTGTTTAAGCATTCTGTTCAAAGAATGAGAGCAATGATACAGTGTTGGCCAAAAGTATTGACACCCCTGCAATTCTGTCAGATAATACTCAGTTTCTTTCTGAAAATGATTGCAGTACAAATTCTTTGGTATTATTATCTTCATTTAATTTGTCTTCAATGAAAAAGACACTAAAAGAATTGTCCTAAAGCCAAATTGGATTTAGTTCCACACCAAACATAAAAAAGGGGGTGGACAAAAGTATTGGCACTGTTAGAAAAATCATGTGATGCTTCTCTAATTTGTGTGATTAACAGCACCAGTAACTTACCTGGGGCACCAAACAGGTGTTAGCAATAACTAAATCACACTTGCAGCCAGTTGACATGGATTAAAGTTGACTCAACCTCTGTCCTGTGTCCTTGTGTGTACCATATTGAGCATGGAGAAAAGAAAGAACTGTCTGAGGACTTGAGAAACCAAATTGTGAGGAAGCATGAGCAATCTCAAGGCTACAAGTCCATCTCCAAAGACCTGAATGTTCCTGTGTCTACCGTGCGCAGTGTCAGCAAGAAGTTTAAAGCCCATGGCACTGTGGCTAACCTCCCTAGATGTGGACGGAAAAGAAAAATTGACGAGAGATTTCAACGCAAGATTGCATTCTGGGTCCAATCACGTGATCGGCCCCGGCTTCAATAAGCGCATTGCGCATGCGCGGAGCAGGGCCGATCATGTGATCAAGCTCATAATGCACTAGGGCCGATCACGTGACGGCCCATAATGCACCGCTCCGGATGTGACGCCCGGCCGGTGCAAAGAGGTGTAGAGGGCGGGAGATTCCAATTAATGGGGCTGAGTGGACCTAGAATAATGCCGCCCTCGTGGGCGTGCACTACAAGACAGAGGTGTGCTGAAAGAACTGAGGCCACGCCTACCCAGTCCCCCAACCACGGGGACTGCAGTAAGTTTATACTTATTTGACACTTCTTTCATAGGGAAACTTTAGTTAAGAAAGGGATAGATAGGGAGCTGCTAGGAAGGTGTGGGGAAAGCTAGAGATAGTGTAGGCACTTAAAATCGGGTGACAGGTTCCCTTTAAGTGAACTGAGTATCTGAAAATTAAAGCATAACTGTCATTTAAATTTGTATTTAATAGTAATGTAGAGCAAGTGAATATAATCAAGATTCACATAAACTTTATTAATGAAATCAGGAAGGAAAGCATTAACCCCTTCATGACCCATGACGTAGTACAACATCATGGGCCGTGTCCCGGTGTTTGATATGAGCTCCGGCGCGGAGCTCACATCAAACAGCCAACATCTCAGCTGATGTGATCAGCTAAGGTGTCGGGCTAACAGCACCGATCGGATCCGGGATCCGATCGGTGCTGTTAACCCTTTGGATCCCGCCGTCAATCTCTGACAGCGGGATCCAAAGGTGCCGCGGCGGGGAACGGGCTGTTCCCCGCCTGCCACGGAGATCCGTCGCTCATGTGAAAGGCCGAGGTCCTCGCTAGACCCCTGATGCTGTTACGGAGCACTTCCGGGTTGTGGTTGGCAGGTGCTGCCAACCACAACTAGTCCGCGATTCTGAGAGATGCAGATGAGCTGCAGCTCATCTCTATTTCCCAGAAGTGATCAGACTGTGGATCCCTGTGCCTCTCTATGGGGCAGTGTAAAACTAAGAATTAATTAAAAAATAAAGTTTTTAAAACCTGTAAAAAAACAAAAAATAAAAGTTCAAATCACCCCCCTTTCCCCCCAATCACAATAAAAGTATTAAAAAAAAAAAATGCACATGTTTGGCATCGCCGCATTCAGAATCACCTGATCTATCAACATATTAAATCCGTTAATGAGAGCTGTAAACTCCGTAACGGAAAAAAAATCCAAACGCCAAAATCCAAAGCTTTTTGGTTGCCACAACATTGCTATAAAATGCAATAACGGGCTATCAAAACAGCAGATCCACCCAAAAATTGTATCATTCGAAATTTCAGCTCAAGACGCAAAAAGTAAGCTATCCCACAGCCCCAGATCCCAAAAAATTAGGACGCTACGGGTCACAGAACATGGCGTAAAAAGTCAGTTGTTTTTTTTTCAAACTTCTGAATTTTTTTTCACCACCTAGATACCAGTAAAGGTATACATGTTGGGTGTCTATCAACTCGTACCGACCCGAGGCATCACCCAGTCACATTGGTTTTACCATATAGTGAACATGGCGACTAAAATACCCAAAAAACAAACGTGTAATTGCACTTTTTTGCAATTTCACTGCACTTAGAATTTTTTTGCAATTTCCCTGTACACTATATGGTAAAATAAATGATTGCATATGAAAGTAGAACTTGTCCCGCAAAAAAAAAATATGTCTATATTGATGGAAAAATAAAAATGTTATGGCTCTTGGAAGCAGGGACGCAAAAAATGAGAATGAAAAATGAAATATTCATGAAGGGGTTAAAAATACCTTCCATAATATATCCTCAGCAAGCTGTGTGTGAAGCTAATTCTCCTCACCTGTGGATACAGGGGGTATGGCATAGCTGGATTGGTTTGCAATACAGATAAGATACTGTCAAATTACCTCCTGCTGGGCATCCTGCTGAGCTCAAACAGCTGCAGGGAGATCTTAACTAACTTGGAGAAGTTAACTTTTTTATTTTCCCATCAATAAAGCCACCTGAGATTTTGTTATTAGTGGGACGAGTTCTAATTTGAATGACTCCTTTTATTCTACTACATTGTACACTGGAAAACAGTAAAACAATTCCAAGAGTGTTGAAATTGCAAAAAAGGTGCTATTCCATACTCTTTTGGGGGATTATTTATTTACCATATTCATTGTATGATTAAATTGATCTGACAGTATGATTCTCCAGGTCAGCATATAGTTCTTTTTTCTAATCTGGACAAAAAAAATTAGAAATTTAAAAAGAAAAAAAAAACAAAACTTTTACTTGTCCTGCCATTTTCCCAAGAATAATGTCTTAATTATTTTGAGATATGGAGCCATGTGAGAGCTTAAGGTTTTGAATCCTGAATAGAGATGGGCCACCACCCTAGTGTTAAAATTTGATTCAATTAGTCTAATTAGGGGTGTGTTCATCGAATGTTCGTCGAACACTGTCGAACACCGTTGAATACCATTGAAAACAATGGCAGGCAAACACAAATATGTACAAACACATAGAAAACACCTTCTAACGTGTCCAAAAGGTGACAAACTACTCAGAAGACACAACAAGCACATGGAAAAGTAACAAGTACATAGAAAAATGCAAAAAGAAAAAGAGGTGGATGAGTAAAAGGAGGAGGAGACACAGATATAGGCATGTCATACCTTCTACAATCATGTAAAACACAGCAAGGGGACTCCAACAAGAGTCTCCATTTTTTTCCAAAAATTGGGGCACAGACACCAATTAAGTAGTATCAATTGCCCCACAGTTGCAAGCTTTAAATTGTTGGTGACTGTCATGCAGCACATTCAAAAATCCACAAGCCTTTAGTCTCCCCAGGATGGCACAGGGGTAGAAATGTCCTTGCGGATCCATGGCTTGTTCATCTTGATGAACGTTAGTCTGAGCACATTCTGGCTGGACAGAAGTGTGCACTTATCTGGCAGCACACCACCAGCAGAGCTGAAGACACGTTCAGAGAGAACCCTGGCTGCGGGGCACGACAGGATCTCCAATGCATGAGTGGCGAGCTCAGGCCATTTTTCCAGATTAGAAGGCCAAAATGAGCAAGGGTCCAGTTCCACAGTCATGGCATCAATGTTCACTTTGAGATACTCCTGTACCATCCTCTCCAGGCATTGACTATGTGTCAGACTTCTTGTGTCTTCTGGCCTTGCAGACGATGGTCTAAAAAATCAGTGAAACGATGCCACAAATTTGGTGTTACCACCAGACACGGTGTTACTGGTTATGTGTGAGTGATGACTCGACAGTCCCACGGTTGGCAAGTTAGAACTTTGAAATTCACTCTGTGTACCACCTGTGTTTTGTGGAAAATCTAAAATTGTGTAACAGCTTCTGCTGATACTGCTGCGTGCGTCCCTTTCTATGGCAGGAATTATTTTGCCAAATTTTGTCTTGCATCGGGGATCTAAGAGTGTGGCAACCCAGTAGTCGGCATTACTTCTAATTCGGACAATCCGAGGGTCATGTTGCAGGTAGTGCAACTAGAAGACGCTCATGTGTCTTGCGCATCCAGGAGGATCAAGTCCTTGTTGTGTTGGTGGAGGCGAGGTGAGAATCGTGCTTCCTTCCTCTGCCCCCTCGCCCCAACCTCGCACAACAGAAATGTCATCAAGGTCTCCCTCATCTGCTGAGTCTTCCATGCCCATCGCAAGTTCATCCTCCATTTACTCTTGAGCTCCTGCACCTTCCTCAACAGTTTCGCTGCTACCACGCTCCCTCGTTAATCTGTCTCCCCCACCCTCCCATGCCTGTTGTCTTGGTGCTGCTGACCGTGAGGACCTTGGTGATCTTGTTATCACTTCCGCATAGGACTCCTTTTGTACTTCCTCCACCTCCTCTTGTTCCACCACCTGACTCCGAATACTGATTAGAGCAGGGGTCTCAAACTCCAGGCCTCGAGGGCCGCACACAGTCCAGGTTTTCAGGATTTCTTTATAATATGACAGTTGGTAATTTGATTACCAATTGTTAAATGCTATGGAAATCCTGAAAACCTGGACTGTGTGCTTCAGCATGTATTTGACCAGAATAGTCATACTGATAATGGCATCGTCAGCATTAAACATCTTCGTCGCCATTTCGAAACTGTGCAGAAGGGTGCATAGGTCCTTGATCCGAGACCACTCCAGCAGCGTGGTCTGCCCCACCTCTGGATCTCATTGGCCCAGGCTATACGTCTTAACGTATTGCACCAGGGCTTGGCGGTGCTGCCACAGTCGCTGCAACATGTGCAGAGTGGTATTCCAGCGTGTCGGCACATCAAATTTCTGATGGTGAACCGGCAGGCTGAAAGACTTCTCGAGCGATGCAAGTCGTTGAGCTGCGGGATGCGAATGGCGGAATTGAGCACACAGCGACCGTGCCCTCTGCAGAAGCCCATCTAGGCCGGGATAGTATGTTAAAAATTGCTAGACAACCAGGTTCAACACGTGAGCCATAGAAGGCACGTGTGTCACATTGCCCCAGCAAAGGGCTGCACCCAGCATTGCAGCATTGTCACACACGGCCTTCCCTTGCTGCAGGTTGAGTGGAGGCAACCATTGCTGAAACTTGGTCTCCAGAGCTGACCACAACTCCTCAGCTGTGTGACTCACATTTCCCAGACACTTCAAGGTAAACACTGCCTGATGACGTTGAGCCCTGCTGCCAGCATAGTAATGAGGTGTGCTGAATTCCTGGTGCAGAGTTACAACACGGGTGGCATTACAAGACACGCTTTGAGTGCAGGTGGAGGACCGAGACAAGATTGAGGAGGCAGAAACAGTGGAGGAACTGCTATGTACCGAGGATTGACGCCCAACTCATGGGGACAACTAGACTTGTACAGCAGACACTTCTCCAGCTCTCACCATAGTTACCCAGTGTCCAGTCACCGACATGTAACGCCCCTGTCCATGCTTACTGGTCCAAGTATCTGTGGTGAAATGCACCCTGTCACACACAGTTTCTCAAGGAAGTGGTGATGTTGTTTGCGACATGCTGGTGTAGCACAGGCGCGCCCTTCTTGGAGAAGTAGTGGTGACTGGGCATCTGGTACTGGGGCACTGCAACAGACATAAGGTCTCTAAAATCCTCTGTGTCCACCATGCGGAAAGACAGCATTTCTGTAGCCAACAGCTTA
Organism: Allobates femoralis; assembly: GCA_033576535.1. Taxonomy (NCBI): domain Eukaryota; kingdom Metazoa; phylum Chordata; class Amphibia; order Anura; family Aromobatidae; genus Allobates; species Allobates femoralis. The sequence continues at coordinate 550,997,096 of JARQOC010000002.1, read as the reverse complement.
CAGATGGTGAAATTCAACCGCTTAACTTTGTCTTGGCTAGGAGGAAATGGTCTTTTACTTGTCCACATCTGAGGGATGGAGGGCTGGCTGCTGTGCTAAGACGGGGTTGAGTAGGGTGTCCCTGGCAAACTGCTGGTTTGTGAGGGAGGTGCAGGTGCAGATATAATGTTACCTTCATCCAAAGGTGGTGTTCCCGACGTCTGAGAGAGCTCAACACCAGCAGCATTTTCCACTTCAAAAACAAGTGACAACCTGGCAATCATACTGCCTGTTGCAGGTAAAGAGGTGGAAGGTCTGCATCCAAAAGCATGAGTGACAGCTGTCCCCACAGCCACAGAGGATGAAGAGCACGCGAATGCACTTGATAGGGCAGACGGTGGTTGGGCCGCCCCGCTAGCCCGCATTGTAGCACAGTGAGCTTCCCACTGCGACTTGTGCTTCATATCCATGTGATGGCTCATGCATGAAGTACTCAAACTATTGAGTTTTTGGCCTCTACTCAGAGATTGGTGACAAATCTTACAGATCACATGAGTTGGGTGATCCTTGGCGATGTTAAAAGAGGCCCAGGCTAGGCAAGGCTTAGAGCCCAGGCGTTCTGCAGAGCCACGACAACTTCTACTCAGAGGCAGAATTGTAGTTGCAGATGCTGTTGTTGACGTGCTTCCAGTGTTGACGTGCTTCTAGTCTATTCTTGAAGAGGTTAATTTTGATTCCTACCAGGCAAAGATTGCTAATAAGTAACACCTTTCCTTGCTCCTATAGGCCTACCTTCTCCATTACTCGCAGGTATCAGACAGCCTATAAAATGTATCCAAATTGTGTCAGAAAATAGGTAGGATGGGATCTAGGGACCCAGTTGACAAGACACACCTCCACGTGGTGAATGGGTGGTTTATAAATGCGCGTTGATAAAGCTAAGTGTCTTCTTTTACTCCTTTTAGCTTAGCTGCAATTTTCTTTTTTCATATTTAATCACTAAATAGTGCTACTTATATTTATATATCTATTACCGGGGCTAGGTGCATTTAAAAATTAGTCTGAACTAGACAGGCGGTGTAGCTTTGTTCACCAGACACTGCAGTAAAAAATTGGCTACTGGATAGACAGGCGGTGTAGCTTACTTTACAGCTGGGTATCACCTCTGACTACCAGACACTACTACTAGCCCCAAAAAATTGCCTGGACTAGCTGCAGTAAAAAATTGGCTACTAAAGACAGGTGGTGTAGCTTTCTTCACAGCATTGCTACACTACCTGCCCTAAAGGATTGTGACATACACAGCCAATGACACCTGCCCTTGCATGTGTGCAAAAAATGCATTTTGCTGTGTGTGTGTCATTGGCTGACAGCCTGCACTGCCCCACTGTATATGCAGTTAGGAGAAAAAAAATGGAGATCTGCATTATTTCTGCAGCACTGATCTAAACCCCGCCGCCCCCCCACACACTATACACTGAAACTGGATATTAACATTCATTAGCAGTACTAGGGTTAGGGTTAAGCTTTTGGTGATCGAAGCGTTATCGAACATAACCTCAAACTGCCGAATTTTAAGCAAATTGTTCGCATTCGTCGAATGACTCGAACACCGCCCAAAACAGCTCGAATTTGAGATTGGCGCACATTTCGAATCGAATATCACTCATCTCTAATCCTGAGCTGATCTTTTTACTAGGGATGAGCGAGTACCTTATTATTCGTGCTCGCTATACTCGCAACGAGTAGGTAGCGGTACTCGCTACTCGTTGCGAGTATAGCGAGTACGAATATTTTCGCAGTGTATCTATATATACACTCCGAAAGTAGCCTAAAAGTGAGTAAAAGTTGTTAAAAAACAATAAATTTACATACTCCCCTGTCCAACGCCTGCACCGGGACCGGAAAACCTCACCTCCGCTCGCTGGACAAGGATCTTTCACTACCAGCCAATCAGATGGCTGGTAGCGATCTGGCCAATCAGATAGCGCCACCTTACAACTACGTCATCGCTAGCGGCCACCTGATTGTCCAGTTTGCAAGGTCCTGATAGTACATCTAGGACCTTGCAAATTGGCCAATCAGGTGGTCGCTAGCGATCACGTGGTGTGACGTGGTGCCATCTGATTGGCCAGATCGCTACCGGCCATCTGATTTGCTGGTAGTGAAAGGTCCTTGTCCAGCGAGCGGAGGTGAGGTTTTCCAGTCCCTGTGCAGGCGTCGGACAGGTGAGTATGTAAGTTTATTGCTTTTTAACAACTTTTACTCACTTTTAAGCTACTTTCGCAGTGTATCTATAGATACACTGCAAAAGTATTAGGACTACTTGCTACTCCCAAGTACACATAAGTACTTGGAGAGTAGCGAGTAGCCCGAATACCGCTACTATTCGGCGAATACCGAATAGTAGCGAGTATATTCGCTCATCCCTACTTTTTACTGATTCCATTTTTGGATGGATGGGATGCTTTCATTGCTTCTTTTTATATTTTATTACTATGTTAACCCCTTCATGACCCAGTCTGTTTTGACCTTACTGACCTTGCCATTCTTTGCAATTCTGACCAGTGTCCCTTTATGAGTTAATATCTCTGGAAAGCTTTAACAGATCCAAGCAATTCTGATAATTTTTTTTTATGACATACTGGACTTCATGATAGTCATAAATTTAGGTCGATAATTTTTGCATTTATTTGTGAAAAAAATCAGAAATTTGCCAAAAAATTAGAAAATTTCGCAATTTTCAAATTTTGAATTTTTATTCTGTTAAACATGAGAGTTATGTGACACAAAATAGTTCATAAAAAACATTTCCCACATGTCTACTTTACTTCAGCACAGTTTTGAAAGCAAAAAAAAAATTGTTAGGAAGTTATAAGGGTTCAAAGTTCATCAGCAATTTCTAATTTTTCTAGCAAAATTTACAAAACCATTTTTTTAGTGACCACATCACATCTGAAGTCCCTTTGAGGGGTGTACATAACAGAAAACACCCAAAAGTGACAACATTCCAAAACTGCACCCCTCAAGCTACTTAAAACTTTATTTAAGAAGCCTATTAACCCTTCAGATGCTTCACAGGAACTAAAGCAGGATGGAAGGAAAAAATTGACATTTTAATTTTTCCAACAAAAATGTTCATTTATTCTCAATTTTTTCATTTTCACATGTGCAACAGGATAAAATAGATCTTACAATTTGTTGGGAAATTTCTCCAGAGAACACCGATACCTCATGTGTTGTTATAAACCACTGTTAATGTGCACGGCAGGGCTCAGAAGGGAAGGAGCGCTGTTTGACGTTTTGAATGGAAAATTAGCTTCAATTGTTAGTGGACACCATGTCGCGTATGGAGAGCCCCTGTGTGCCTAAACATTAGAACTCTCCCATAAGTGACCCCATTTTAGAAACTAGACCCCCCAAGGAACATATCTGGATGCATAGTGAGCACTTTTAACCCCCAGGTGCTTCACACATTGATCCGTAAAAATGAAAAACTACTTTTTTTTTCACAAAAAATGTTCTTTCAGCCTCAATTTTTTTATTTTCACGTGGGCAATATGATAAAATGGATCCTAAAATTTGTTGGGCAGTTTCTCCTGAGTACACTGATACCTCATATATGGTCATAAACCACTAGTTGGATGCATGGCAGGGCTCGGAAGGGAAGGAGCGCTATTGACTTTTTGAATAGAATATTAGCTGCCATCATCCCCACATGCAACACCCCTCATTCAGCCCCCCCATATGCAGCTCCCATCATCCAACGCCCTACATATCAGCCCAGCATCAGCACCTCCTCAATGCACCAATACCAGTGCACCCACCCATATGCAGCCCCAGCATCCAGCACCCCCCCATATGCAGCCCCCAGCATCCAGTGCCCCCACCCATATGCAGCTCCCAGCATCCAGCACCCTCCCCATATGCAGCCCCCATCATCCAGCCCTTCCCTATATGCAGCTATCCACATCCAGTGCCCTCCCCTATATGCACCCTCCAGCATTCCAGCACCTCTCCCATATGCAGCCCATCATCCAGCACCTCCCCATATGCATCCCCCAGCATCCAGCCCGATCATATGCAGCCCCAGCATCCAGTACCCTCCCCATATGCAGCTACCATCATCCAGTGCCCTCACCCATATGAGCCCCAGGATCCAGTACCTCCCCATATGCAGCATCCAGCCACCCTCCCCATATGCAGCCGCATCCAATGCCATCATCCATATACAGCCCCCAGGATCCAGCACCATCCTCATATGCAGCCTCCAGCATCCATCACCCTCCCCATATGCAGCCCCCAGCATCCAGCACCCTCCCCATATGCAGCCCCCAACATCCAGCCCCTGCCATATGCAGCACCCTCTCATGCAGCCCCAGCCCCCATATGCAGCCTTCATCTCCCAGACCCCCATATACAGCCTTCAGCCCTCCATATGCAGCCTTTAGCCCCCCATATGCACCCTTCAGCCCCCCATATGCAGCTTTTAGCCCCCCCCATATGTTTCCCCATCACACTCCCACATCCCGAGCACCATACCAAGGGTGGAAGCAGGGAGTGATTGGCAGACATTTATGCCAGCGCTGTACTGAGGGGTCTCAGCAGCAGTACATGTACGACAAACAGCGAACATTAAGATTAGCTTGTCGCATATGTATTGCGGCTTAGACACCTCAGTACGGCACCAGCATAAATGCCTGCTGAATCGCGATCACTCCCCACTCTCTCCGTATTTGCGATCCCGCTGCCACCGGCTCCTGCAGCACCCCAGTGCCATCTGATCACCCCTTTTCCTGCTGCACAGGCAGCAGGCATGGGGGACAGTGGATGATTGGATGGCAAGGGGATGCTGCAGGAACTGTTGGCAGCAGAAATACAAGGTACTGGGAGAGCGGGGAGTGATTGGCAATTCAACGGGCACTTATGCCGGTGCCTTACTGAGGTGTCTGAGCCGCAGTACATGTATGACAAGCAGTGGCCGCCAATCTGACTGGCCGTTGCTTGTGTAAATGTACTGTGGCTTAGAACCTCAGTACGGTGCCTAAATAAATGCATTGCCCGAAAGATCAGATTGCTACCCCGTACTGTGCGATCCTGCTGCCATCTCTGCAGCATCCCCCTGTCATCCAATCATCCCCTGTCCCCTATGCCTGCCGCCTGTGTAGCGGGGGAGAGGGGGTGATCGAATGGCACTGGGGTGCTGCAGGAGCCGGCGGTAGCAGGATCACACAGTACGGGGGAGCGGGGAGCAGTCTGATGCAGCGGCAGTGGGCATCACCGGGGGTGGCAGCAGGGCTGCGGCACCTTGGGTACCTCCCTCATCAGCCTTCCATCCACAGATGGGATGACTCGAGAAATTGACAATTGCACACGCTCTGGTTTTGCTTGCAAAAAACGAAATTTTTTATTTGTATAGCAACAGAACCAACGTTTCAGTCCAAACCTTGGACCTTGGTCACGGTAGCTGCTGTAATTTATAAAAATACGTAACTACAATACATATAATCACAGCTGCGACAAAAGAATAATATAGTATCCCAAGTACTTATTTCATTAATGTTAATTTGTCTATAGCAAGAGGGTTGATATTCAAGAAGGAAAGAGATGAATGACATCCCCCATCCCATTATAGATCTAGGACAGTGTTTATATAGGTCATTGTATAGATATGTTCCTTATCTAGATATGATTAATGGCATAATACATAGCAAACCCTTTGTTAACAACTTTAAGATTATTTCTATGCTTACTTTTATTTTATTTGAATATAAGAAAAAAATCCTTTATTTACCCTCCATTTATTGCTGTTCTTCATACATGGGGACGGGGCCACCCTATCCATTTTTTTCAGTTTTCCGACATAATATAGTATTGCATTAATACTTTATACTTATAATCTTGGTAATCTAACATGTTTCATTAGCTGTATGCTAGAGGTATACATGGGATCTTTGGATCCTGGTTTTGGGATGCCTGTAAATATGGATATGGGTAATGCACAATAGGGGGCAGTGGAACATAGAGTACTGCATCAGTATGTTGGCACAACACTGTTAATCAGGTACATTACATCTTATAGACAGCCACTGTTAGATTACTTATTTCTGTCTCCCCAGAAGATGGCGCGTTCATTGAAGCACCATCTTCTGGTGCTGTATCCAGCTCATCCAGGGCCCTGGTGTAGTGGCTCACTGGGTAATAAAGGGGTTAGGCCAGCTTTTTGTTATCAGCTGGCCCTAAGCCCGAAATTCATGGGGTCACGCCCATATTAGACATGACCCCCATGAATTTCCGATGAATTAAAATATATTTCTCTGTGTTTTTTTTTTTAATTAGAAATAAAACAAAAAACACACTTAGACTCCATCTTTAATTCTGAAAAATTCCCTCTTCTATCCGACGTAGTCCTAAAACACAGTGTCCACACTGCTACATCGCTCTGCATATGCAATAAATAGTAATGGCGGTCTGATTAGGAGCGCTCTAAGGAACAAGCAGACATGTAAGATGTTTTCATAAATGGCAAACCTTTTATTAACTTCTTAGCTCCCCTCACAGCTCCACTACGCTTTTCAACTGCATACAAACAGTCTTCATCAGGTGGACACCACAAAAAACATCTTACATGTCTGCTTGTACCTTAGAGCGCTCCTAATCAGACTGCCATTACTATTTTTTTCATGAAAACTACTCCCTTTTTGAGGGACTGGCGGCTGGAGCGGCTCAGGAACAGCACAAACGATCTGCCTTGAACAGGAGAGAGGAGAGGCAGTGCACATACCGTCGGCAGTGGAGGCTGGAAAATCGGGTTGTGCAGGACTTGCACAACCCGATACGGTGAGTGGCACCTACCCACGCCACTTAGACGTTTTTAATAAGGGGATCCTACACATTTGCGCCCCTTTTCCTTTTTGTTTTACATCGCTCTGCATAGACACACATGTCTATTCAGAACGAGAGCAGACTGAGAACTGACTGTCACAGTCAGGGTTCACCTCAGGTCATAGCCCGGGTTACGACCGCGGGTGAACCCTGCTGTCACAGCCCCAAGACTGCTGACGTCGGCGGAGATTGCCAAACAATGCTAGGCATCTCCCTCCCGCGCCGGCAGAGCAGTGAATAAACCGGAAGTCATTAACTTCCAGTTTATTCACTGCTCTGCTGGGGCTCAGCAATCTTCGGCCGGCGGCAGAGTTCGGGCTGTGACAGCAGGGTTCATCCCAGGTCATAGCCTGAGCTATGACCTGAGGTGAACCCTGACTGTGACAGTCAGTTCTCAGCCTGCTCTCACTCTACATAGACATGTGTGTCTATGCAGAGAGATGTAGCAGTGTGAACATTGCATTTTGGGACTACGTTGGATGGAAGAGGATTATTTAATAATTAAAGATGGAGTCTAAGTGTCTTTTTTGTTTTATTTCTAATAAAATATTTTTTCTCTGTGTTGTGTTTTTCTTTTTTTTAATTCACTGGAAATTCATGGGGGTCATGCCTAATATTGGCATGACCCCTTGAATTTCGTGCTTAAGGCCAGCTGATAACACAAATCTTGCCCTAACCCCTTTATTACCCAGTGAGACACCTCACCAGGGCCCTGGATGAGCTGGAAACAGTGCCAGAGGATGGCGCTTCAATAAACGCGCCATCTTCTGGGGTAGCTGCGGGCTGCAATTTGCAGCGGGGGATGTCCAGAAAGCTTGGGCCTCCCTGCACTGTGGATTCCAGCCCCAGCTGCCTAGCTGTAACTGGCTGGACATAGAAATAGCACAACTCCCCACACATTTTTTTTTTTATTACTGCATGAAATTCATTAAATAATAATAAAAAAGGGCTTCCTTCTATTTCTGTTTCCAGGCAGGTACAAATAGGCACCTGGGGGTTGGGGGCAGCCCATTCCTGAATGCTGTACACCGGCTGGAGACAAAAATATGGCAAAGCAAACGTCAATTTTTTTTGGGAAAAATTCATAAAAAAAAAAAACAAATACATTTAGGGACTGCATCTTTATTAACCCCTCGGCGCCAGAGCGCTGCAGCATTGTAAGGGGTGTTAACTTAGGTCACTGAGGATAGCTCAGGTCAAAGAAATAATTCATGACCAACGTATTGGCCTACTTCCTGTCCGCCACAATTTATCACCTATTGAAAAACAAGCAATCACCTCCCTTAAGGAAAACAAGAACATAATTATAAAACCAGCGGATAAGGGAGGGGCGATCGTGGTCATGAACAAGAGCCAATATGTTACCATAGTCAGGAGACAACTAGCAGACACCTCCACATATACACGTATACAGAAAGATCCCATCAACAACATCCGGAAAAAATTGAAACCGTCTTATCAAAACATCTACAACTCAAAACGATTGACAGTAAAACTAAAACGTATCTAACCAACCATCATCCGGTCACCCCGGTATTGTACATCCTCCCCAAGATACACAAAGATCTTCACAATCCCCTAGGGCATCCCAAAGTGGCGTCCACAGACTCTGTTCTTAACCTTTTATCAGTCTTCTTGGAGAAGATCCTCACGCCCTATACCCACAATACCAAATCCTTCATACTGGACACAGGTGCATTTCTCAAAAAACTAAGGAACATTGATACAATCCCACCAGATAGCATTCTATGCACCCTAGATATAAACAGCCTATATACATCCCTAACACATGATTTAGGTACAGAGGCAGTCTCACAGACACTCCAAGAAGCTAACATAGATACCAGGACTCAGGAACTGTGTCTCGATCTACTTGGACTGGTGTTACGAGAAAATTATTTTCTCTTAGAGGGTGACTTCTTCCTACAGGTGTGCGGGACCGCGATGGGCTCGAATGTAGCCCCGGCATTATGCAAACTTATATGTGGATTGTTTTGAACGTGATTTTTATACCCAAATTCTTTCTTCACCACACACACGCTAGCGTAGTATAGATACATAGATTATATCTTCTGTATATGGGGTGGTGATCAAAGTAGTCTTCTTTCCTTTTACAACACTATTAACAAAATTCGACCAGCCCTTAAGTTCACCACGTCTCAACATCTTGACGAAATCACATTCCTAGACACAAAAATCTTTAAAACAAGTACAATAAAACTGATCACCGATCTCTACACAAAACCCATGGACTGTAACAGCCTTTTATTGTATGATAGCTGTCATCCTAGACCTACTAAAAATAGCCTCCCAAGGTCGCAATTTAAAAGAGTAACAAGGATCGTGTCTGACCCCGACACCAGGAACCTAAGACTAAGGGGCCTGTCACACGGTGCCACTTCGCCGGAGATGTCGGCGGCGACTGGCGGGAGCGCGTACCTTTTTGGCACCCCGCCAGCGTCGCCGCCCCCCGTTTACACGCACTGGGCTGACAGGCGGCATCGCCGCCGGGGTGTCTCAAAACCCCAGCGGCGATGCAGTACAATGGGAGCCATCACCTGTCAGGTCGCCGGCGGCTGTTTATATGGGGCGATGTGTGCACATCGCCCCAGATCGCCCGCCTGGTTTCAGAGCACTGCTCTGAAACCAAGCGACCAGTAAAAGGCGTCGCCATCGCCCAATTACATTAGGCAATGCAGGGGCAATGTCGGTGCCGATAAGCCACGCCCCTGCATTGCTTAACATATAGGCGGTACCGTCGCACTGTGTGACGGTACCCTAAATGAGATGTACAATAAGTTCAGATGCAGAAATTACCCCAACAAACTCCTTCAAACTGAACTGTCTTTAGCCTTGGTGGATCCCGACCCCACACATAAAACACCACGTCTTCCATTTGTCCATAGTCATCATCCATCCATGCAAAGAGTACATAATCTAATCCGGAGACACTGGCCCCTACTGACCAAAGCTTACCCTAAGGTTGATATATTTAATAAAAACCTGATGATGTGCACAAGGCGACCACAGAACATTAGGGACAAGCTTGTCAGAGCCGACCTGGGTTCACAAAGACAGACATACCTCCAGACACTGACAGGACAAAAAAGAACAGGCACCTTTCCATGCCTCAACTGCATGTGTTGTTCAAATATAATTAAGGGTAGTGAGGTAGTACACCCACGCACAGGCAGATCGTACCCCATCATAGAATTCTACACCTGCGACTTAAACTTTGTGGTCTATGTCATCAAATGTCCCTGTGGCCTATTATATGTTGGAGAAACAAACCAAGTAGGGATGGGCGAATCTACTCGCTAGGACTCGGTACTCTGCGAATTTCCCAGCGTTTACTCACACGAGTCCAATGCAAATCAATGGCAATCCTAGTTTTGTCAGAGACGCTGACAAAACTAGGATTGCCATTGTCTTGCATTAGACTCGGCTACTGTGCCAGTGATAGCAGGGAAACTCGCAGAGTAAGAGCTGTCTGCTCTGTGCAGCTCCAAAGTCCTGAAGCCCGCCTGCTGCCTGATGTAGCAGAGCTGAGATTGTTCTCAGTCTGCTCATTCCCTGTGCATAGACATCTATATCTATGCACAGGGGATGTAGCAGAGAGGACATCGCGTTTTGGACTACGTCGGACGGAAGAGGATTTTTTTAATTAAAGATGGAGTCCCTAATGGCTTTTTTTTTTATTTCTAATAAAAAATTTTCTCTGTGTGGTGTTTTTTTTAACCCTTTATTGGAGATTCTTAGTGGCCAGGTCAAACCTGGCCTGACATTAAGAATCCCGGGCTTAATACCAGCTTGTATAACAAAGGTGGTATTAACCCCTTTATTACCCAGCGTGCCACAGCCACCAGGGCCGTTGGAAGAGCGGGGTTCAGCGCCAAAGGATGGCGCTTCAATGAACGCGCCATCTTCTGCGGCGGCTGCGGGCTGCAATTTGCAGCGGGGGGTGCCCAGAAAGCTTGGGCCTCCCTGCGCTGCGGATTCCAGCCCCCAGCTGCTTAGCTGTACCTGGCTAGACATAGAAATTGCGCGGAGCCCCACACATTTTTTTTTTATTATTTCATGAAATAATAAAAAAAAAGGGCTCCCATATATTCTTGTGTCTGGCCAGGTACAAATAGGCACCTGGGGGTTGGGGGCAGCCCGTCGCTGCCTGCTGGATCCGGCTGGTTCCTGAAATACGGCGAAGCCCACGTCAAATTTTTTTCTGACAAATCCATAAAACAATGTAAATAAAAGGGACTGCATCTTTATTAACCCCTGGACCATGGGCGAGGGGTTAATAAAGATGCAGTCCTTTTTTAGGATTGTTTTATTGATTTTTCAGAAAAAAAATGACGTAGGCTTCGCCATATTTCTGGAACCAGCCGGATCCAGCAGGCAGCGACGGGCTGCCCCCAACCCCCAGGTGCCTATTTGTACCTGGACGGACACAAGAATATAGGCGAGCCCTCTTTTTTTATTATTTCATGAATTTCATGAAATAATAAAAAAAAAAAATGCGTGGGGCTCCGCGCAATTTCTATGTCTAGCCAGGTACAGCTAAGCAGCTGGGGGCTGGAATCCGCAGCACAGGGAGGCCCAAGCTTTCTGGGCACCCCCCGCTGCAAATTGCAGCCCGCAGCCGCCCCAGAAGATGGCGCGTTCATTGAAGCGCCATCCTCTGGTGCTGAACCCAGCTCTTCCAGCGGCCCTGGTGGCGGTGGCACGCTGGGTAATAAAGGGGTTAATACCAGCTTTGTTATACAAGCTGGTATTAAGCCCGAGATTCTTAATGTCAGGCCAGGTTTGACCCGGTCACTAAGAATCTCCAATAAAGGGTTAAAAAAAACACAACACAGAGAAAATTTTTTATTAGAAATAAAAAAAAAAAGCCATTAGGGACTCCATCTTTAATTAAAAAAATCCTCTTCCGTCCGACGTAGTCCAAAACGCGATGTCCTCTCTGCTACATCCCCTGTGCATAGATATAGATGTCTATGCACAGGGAATGAGCAGACTGAGAACAATCTCAGCTCTGCTACATCAGGCAGCAGGCGGGCTCTAGGACCCTGGAGCTGCACAGAGCAGACAGCAATTACTCTGCGAGTTTCCCTGCTATCATTGGCACAGTAGCCGAGTCTAATGCAAGACAATGGCAATCCTAGTTTTGTCAGCGTCTCTGACAAAACTAGGATTGCCATTGATTTGCATTGGACTCGTGCGAGTAAACGCTGGGAAACTCGCAGAGTACCGAGTCCTAACAGATAGAGCCTGAAGCTTTCGAGACACATCTGCAATTTGTAAATCGCACATTACTCGCTATTACTCGCTTCCCCATTCATTAACATTGGACTCGCTAGACTCGCAACGAGTAGCGAGTCCCGGGCTCGGACTCGCTAGAGTCAAGCGATTCCGAGTAATTTAGGACTCGCCCATCACTAAAACCAAGCCATTAGAGACAACATTTCAAGCCACAAGTCCACCATCAGATGTGGCAAAACATTGCTCCCACTATTTTTTTTTATTTGTATAGCAACAGGGAACCAACGTTTCGGTCCAAACCTTGGACCTTGATCACAGTAGTTACTGTAATTAGGGATTAGCGCGTATACTCGTTACTATTCGATACTCGCCGAATAGTACTGTACTCGGGCTACTCGTTATTCATCAAGTTTCCTTGCGATTACTTGCTAAGTAATGAGTACAATGTAAGTCAATGGGAAATGCAAGTAGTTCACAGTGCAACACCGCCCTACCTCTCTACCATCATCTTTATCATCCTACTCGCTAGTTTGACCCAACCCTAAAGCTTGTTTCTGCTTGTTAATGAAAGTATGATCCCTCTGGTTATGACTTTTGCCATTATTAAAAGAAATCTCCCATATTTGAAAATTAAGGCAGAAGTGTTCACCTACCAAAGTGTGCATGCTGTTTACAATATATTTTTGAACCCAATTCAATGCTCCAACATTAATCAAATATTAGATGCATGCACACACAGGATACAGAAGCCAGTGGCACATGCTTTCTATGGTATCATGATTCTACCTAGATTTTCTTCTTCCATACTATTTGAAAAAGTCACATAGACTTTCTAATTTTTTTTATATTTTTTTAATGGGAAAACTACAGAATCTAATATGTAAACAAAAGTGCTTAAAGCGTAAGCGCATTTAAATTTTTATTTGATAATAATGTAGAGCAAGTGATTTTAATAAACTTTCTAATATACTTCATTAGAAAATTCTGGCTTCAAACCATTCCTAAACCTTATACAAAATGTCCCCAATGCACTGAAAGTGAAACTCATTTTCAGTCAAAGCCGTCTTCAAACTGAATACGGCCTCAGAAGGGAGGGGATGTGGCTTACACAGTGCAAACTCTTGGCTGCAGCTCATGAGGTGAAGTGTTTCAGTTCACCTCAGGCTAGAGCACAGGGCTGAGCTCCATCAGCTTCAGTGTAATCTCGTTTGCACAATGTCTTCAACCTGTCATTTTGGCTCAATCACAATCTCTGTTGACCCTTCTCTGCTCCTCATCAGCTGTCTGCTCCACACAACTTACAGACCCTTTTCTGCGCCACATCACATCAGCTATTGGCTGCTGTGTTTTCTGTGAGTGACACAATTTCAGCCAATGTGTCTCAGGACACTCAATAAATGTTATGCTGCACTGCACTGTAACTCTGTTCAATAGTCAACACTCTGCTAACATTAGAGATACATATAATTAAGATAGATATTATAGATGTCTATATAGATATCTATCTATAAATCTATTATCTACCCTATCATTTGTCTATTAACTATATATCTATGTCTATGCATCTATATCAATTATTTGTATCTAACATGTATTCGGCCCCTTTCACATCTCTGCGTTTCCTGCGTTTTGCTGCGTTTTGCTTCATTTGCGTTTTTTTCCGCGTTTTTACCGCAAAAAACGCATGAAAACGCATGCGTTTTTGTCCCCATTGATTTTAATGGGAACGCATGAAAAACGCATGCAAAAACGCATGTCAAAACGCATGTGCGTTTGGGAAAACGCAAAACGCATGCGTTTTTGCGAACGCAGCTCAAAACGTGGCAAACAACGTTTTGGGCTGCGTTTGCAAAAACGCATGCGTTTTGCGTTTTCCCAAACGCACATGCGTTTTGACATGCGTTTTTGCATGCGTTTTTTCATGCGTTCCCATTAAAATCAATGGGGACAAAAACGCATGCGTTTTCATGCGTTTTTTGCGGTAAAAACGCGGAAAAAACGCAAATGAAGCAAAACGCAGCAAAACGCAGCAAACGCAGAGATGTGAAAGGGGCCTTCATCTATGTCTAATTATTCATCACACATACACCACACAGGTCAAACATCACACACAGGTCACACATGACACAGATTACACATCACACACGTCATAACACGTCACAGATCACACATCACACACAGGTCACACATCCCACACAGGTCACACATCCCACACAGGTCACACATCACACACAGTTCCCACATCACACAGGTCACATCACTCTGGTCATACATCACAAAACGATCACACATCACACACAGTTCACACACATCACACAGGTCACACATCACACAGGTCAAACATCACACAGATCACATACTACACAGCACACAAAGTTCCAAATTAAACAGGTCACAAATCACAAAGCACACACAGGTCACACATCACACACAGGTCACACAGTACACAGTTCACACAGCACCCACATGTCACACAGCACACAGATCACACAGTACAGAAGTGACACATCACACAGTAACACAGGTCTCACAGCACACAGGTCACATATAACACAGGTCACACATCACACACATGTCTCACATCACACACAGGTCACACATCACACAGGTCCCACATCAAACAGAACACGCAGGTCCCACATCACACAGCTCACAGGTCACACTGCATACAGAGGTCACATAGAACTCACAGGTCTCACATCAAACAGGTCATACATCACACATCTCACAGGTCACATAGCACACAGGTCACACAGCACACACAGATCACACATCTTATAAGTCACACATTACAAAGGTCACACAACACACAGCTCACAGGTCACACAGCACACATAGGTCACATATCACACACTGGTCTTATATCACACAGGTCACACATCACACAGCACACATGCAACAAATCACACACTGGTCTCACAGCATACACAGATCACACATCCATGCAGGTCACACAGCACACGTCACACAGCACACACAGGTCTTATATGACACACAGGTCACACATCACACAGCACACATGCAACAAATCACACACAGGTCTTATGTCGCACACAGGTTCTTCATCACACGCAGGTCACACAATACACACAGGTCACACATCACACAGAGGTCACACATCTCACCGGTCTCACATTACGCACAGATCATACATTACACAGATCACACATCACACAGCCACATATCACATAGGTCACACATCACACAACACACACAGGTCACACATCACACAGCACACACAGGTAACATATTACATAGGTCATACATAAAACAAAGGTCACACAGCACACATATCACATATCACATAGCATGCAGGTTATACAGCACACACAGGTCACACATAACACACATCACACAGGTCATACATCACACACAGATCACACAGCCCACAGGTCAAACTGCACACACAGGTCACACATCACGCAGCACACACAGGTCACACATCACACAAGTCACACATCACACAGGTCATACATTACATAGCACACATGTCACATATTACATAGCACCCAGGTCACACAGCACACATCACATCACACAGTTCATACATCACACATAGCTCACACATCACACAGCACACACAGGTTACACATCACACAGTCATATATCACACAGGTTATACATCACAGAGCAAATACAGGTCACACATCACACAGCACACACATGTCACACATCACACAGATCATATTTCACACACAGATCTCACATCACACAGCAGACAGGTCACACCACATACAGGTCATACAGCACACACAGGTCACACATCACACAGGTCATAAATTACACACAGGTCTCACATCACACACAGGTCACACATCACACAGCCCACACAGGTCACACATCACACACAGGTCATACATCACATAGGTCATACATCACACACAGATCACACATACACAGGTCACACTGCACAAGGGTCACACAGCACACACAGGTCATACATCACACAGGTCACACAGCACACACAGGTCATACATCACACAGGTCACATAGCTCACACTTCACCCAGTACACGCAGGTCACACATCACACTGGTCACACATCACACACAAGTCTCACATCACACAGGTCATACATCTCACAGGTCACACAGCACACAGGTCATACAGCACACACAGATCACACATCTTATTAGGTCACACATCACAAAGGTCACACATCACACAGCACACATAGGTCACATAGCACACACAGTTCACACCATCCGCACAGGTCACACAGCACACACACAGGTCATACATCACACACAGGTCGTACATCACACACAGGTCACACATCACACACAGGTCAAACAGCAAACACAGGTCATACATTACATAGCACGCAGGTCACACATCACATAGCACACAAGTCACATAGCACACAAGTCCACACAGCACACACAGGTTACACATCACATGGTCACATATCACACAACACACAAGTCTTACAGCACACAGGTCACAAATCACACAGCACACACAGGTCACACATCACACAGGTCATGCATCACACACAGATCTCACATCACACAGCACACTGGTCACACAGCACACACAGGTCACACATCACACACAGGTCACACATCACACAGGTCACTCAGCACACACAGGTCACACATCACACAGGTCACACAGCACACACAGGCCATACATTACATAGCACACAGGTCACACATTGCATAGCACCCAGATCACACAAACAGTTCACACATCACATAGGTCACACATCACATCAGACAGGTCATATATTACACACAGCTCACACATCATGCAGCACACACAGGTCATATATCACACATAGGTTACAAATCACACAGGTCACACATCATATTGGTCACACATCACGCAGTACCACAGGTCACACATCACAGGGGTCACACAGGTCATACATCACACACACAGTCATAATCAACAGGTCACACAAGTCACAAAGCACAAACATCAGACACATGAAACAAGTACAGTGGATGTAATTACAGATATGCACAGCACAAACTGTACTATTACTACTACTCAAATCACATAATGCACATAATAATGTGTCAGTAAATTTTGTAATAATCATCCAATCCAGTGCTGATGACAAATTAGGGACCTTTTATATCAGTGTTATTTTTAACCAAGTCACCATTTAAAGACCTTTGTCGACATAGGTCTTGAGATATTTGAAAAACTTGATACCACAAGTTCAACCATATGAGGAATCCTATTAAAGCGAAACTTAAGCAATTAAAAAAGCATTAGGACAATACGAACCTGATCATTAGATTAGCTGACAAAGGAGGGGTGTAGTGGTCCAGATCATTTGACTATCTGAGAAAAGCCTACAAAATTCTTTCTGACACTAATACTTATAAGGTGGTGCAATTAGATACATAAAAGCTGCAATCACTGCATATAATGAACATATTGCAAAAGGTTGTGCAGCAAAATGCTAAATAACATGAGGCAACATTTTTAAAGATAAAGAACCCTCCTTGAGATACATAAAATACCCCTTTTAGCATGTAAAGCGCCATGGAATATAATGGCGCTATATAAATAAATAATAATAATAAAACTCATTAAAGGGATCAAATGGGAGGACTCCTTTGTCTTCATCACAATATATGTGTCGGCACTTTACTCCAACATCAATCACGACATCAGGCTACTTTGTTTTAAAACATTTTTGGAAGCAGATGTACGCATGCCCTTAACCCAGAATCAATTTGTATATGAAAGCCTGGAATTACTTTTGAAAAAGAACTATTTCCAGTTTGAAAATAAAATATATCATCAGATACTTGGCACAGCAAAGAGCTCGAAGGTGGCACCTACATATGCAAATCTTTTTATGGTCACCTTTTAGTCCATCCATATGTATGACATCATTTTTTTCCATTAGCGTTATTCTTTATAAAATATATATTGACAACTTGGTTTTTATCTATGATAATAGCTTGAATGATCTAGACTCCTTTTTAGAAAGAATACAGAATAATTCATGGGGCCTAACCTTTACCCCTGTGGTGGATGACAAAACAATAGATTTTTTGGATTTGACTATATTCCATAGTGATGCCTATATTCACACTAAGACATTCTTTAAGAAAGTGGACGCTAATACCGTATTACCATAAATTCAATAGTGGCCAATATAAAAAATGGATCTCGAACATCCCTGCTAACAAATTTAAATGAATTCGGAAGAATTATACTCTTATATCCGATTATCTTCAATCTAGGATAATAAGAGGGAGATTTATGGAGATAAACTATCTGAAGAAATTGCTGGATAGAGCTTTTTCTGATAATGTCAATTTCACACAGGACAGTTTACTGGTAACTAAGAAGGCTGATCTGAAAAAACATGATAGCAATTATTCATTCACTAATAATTTCATTATCGCCTATTCTAAGCAGCATGATAAAATTAGATCTATACTGGGCAATCATTGGCAGATTCTTCTAAGCAATCTAGTATTGGGGAATGGTCTCCCTGCTACCCCCAAAATTACTTTTAGGAGAGTGCCCACCTTAAGAAATCTGCTAGCACCGAGCAGTCTCAGAGAAAAGCCCCTCACGATATCAGGTACCCCCATGCCTGGAGTTGTGGGCTCTTACAGATGCGCTCTTTGACATGCCTTTATTGCAATATTATTGGGATGGGACCTGCAATTTTATGTCACAAAAAGATGAGACTTTTCTTATCAGATACCCTCTAATATGTCAACTTCTTATCTGATTTACCTTATTGTGTGCTCTTGTGTTAAACAGTACATAGGAAAAACATTCCAAGAGCTACACTGTAGGATGAACTCGCACAGATTCAATATTAAGGAGGCACTGCTGGCACAAGGACTCTCGCGGCATTGCACTTTAAGCATGAGAAAAAAAAATTGCCTTACTATGACCCCCATTGATCACATTCCTTCTTCTGTTCTCAATCGTGACATGGCTCTAACACGTAAGGACATTTATTGGATTTAAAGACTTAACAACTCTACAACCTTGGAGCCTTAATGAGGTTAATAATCTTTCCATTTTTTTCTGAAATATAATAATTATTCTTTCCATGTTACCTTATAGAGGCTCATTGCTGACCCAGGTTGCTTGTTGTAGTTTTCATTCTTGATAGGTTGTGATTAATGCCCTGTTCGGGATGAGCTTGCATGCTGGGTGGTGGGTTTCTGTGTCTGGTTACCTTAGTATGCTGGCTCACTTTGAACTCCCAGTTGGTATGTTGTAGAGACATTAATTCTATTGTCCCTTCATTCTACTTGGCTTAGTGGCACTGCACCGCATATGAGAATATGAATATGAGATTCTGGCAGACCCCAAAAATCAAGCTCTAGAAGAAAGTGTCCAGTTAAGTTCTTATTTATTCATTTAAACAGACATCCATTGAAAAAACTCAGAAGTGTATCATATAACGTTTCGGTTATTTTCTACATAACCTAACTGAGTGAAATAAAATGACAAAAATTACAACGATAAGTCATACAGAAGCTGAATGGCTAAGAATACATAATGTTAGAATTCACATTCATGTCAGTAATATCAGATAGACCAAGAAAAAATTAATAGGAGCAAAATAATTATACTAAACAAAAGGTATACTTATCAGCAAAATGACATTAATTTAAAGAGGCAAGAGATAACATGAAAACCATAGTATAGAAAAGTTAACTATTAACTATGGAGGACGTATTGTCCACCTATACATTATTATTATTATTATTTATTTGTATAGCGCCATTAGATTCCATGGCGCTTTACATCGTAAGGGGGTAGACAAGGACAAGTTCAAAATATTTGTGTAGTCCAGACAAACAGGAAACAGGAGGGGATGGGACCCTGTCCGCGAGGCTCACCGTCTATGTGACCAGAGGGGATACAGTAGGAGGGGGTAGTGTGGTGGACTAGGTCTCATTGCAGGTTGTAGGCTTGTCGGAAGAGGTGGGTCTTCAGGTTTCTTTTGAAGGTTTCCAGGGTAGGAAAATATCTGATGTGGTGGGGAAGAGAGTTCCAGAAGATGGCAGATGCACGTGGGAAGTCTTGTATGCGGTTGTGAGAGGAGGAAATGAGAGGGGAATAGAGAAGGAGTTCTTGGGAGGAACGAAGGTTGCGTGAGGGTAGGTAATGGGAGACCACTTCAGAGATGTGTGGAGGGGACAGGCTGTGGATAGCTTTGTATGTCATGGTTAGATTTTGAAGCGGGATCTCTGAGAGGTGGGGAGCCAATGAAGGGCTTTGCAGAGGGGAGCAACCGAGGAGTATCGGGAAGACAGGTGAATGAGTCGGGCAGCAGAGTTTAGGATAGATTGGAGAGGTGCGAGGGAGGTAGCGGGGAGGCCGGTTAGCAGGAGGTTGCAGTAGTCAAGGCAGGAAATGATGAGAGCATGAACAAGTGTTTTTTAGCCATGTGGGGGTCAAGGAAAGAGTAGATTCGGGAAATGTTTTTGAGCTGGAGTCGCAGGAGGTGGCGAGGGCATGGATATGGGGCTTGAAGGAGAGGGAGGAATTGAGGATTACCTTGAGGCACTTGCCATGAGGAACTGGGGAGAGTGAGCAGTCATTGACATTACAAGATATGTCTGGTAGAGGGGGAGATCGATTTGGGGGTAAGACTATGAACTCTGTTTTGTTCATGTTATGTTTGAGGAAACGAGCAGAGAAGAAGAAGGAGATAGCAGGACAGGCATTGTGGAATTTTGGATAGAAGGGAGGTGATGTCAGGCCCAGATAGACAGATCTGGGTGTCGTCGGCGTAGAGATGATAGTGAAGTCCATGGGACTCGATGAGTTGTCCCAGGCTGAGGGTGTAAGTGGAGAAGAGTAGGGGTCCCAGAATTGAGCCTTGGGGACACCGACAGATAGGTGGTAGGGTGAAGAGGAGGTATGGGAGTGGGTGACGGTGAAGTTCTGATCAGTTAGATATGAGGAGATCCAGGAGAGGGCTAGGTCAGTGATGCCGAGGGATTCAAGAATCTGAAGTAGGAGGGAATGGTCAACGGTATTGAAGGCAGCAGATAGGTCGAGGAGGAGGAGGAGGATGGAGTAATATCGCTTGATCTTGGCGGTCAGTAGGTCAGTGGTGACTTTGGTTAGGGCTGTTTCAGTGGAGTGATGGGAACGGAAGCCCGATTGTAGATGGTCGAAGATGGAGCAGGAGGAGAGGTGGTGAGACAGTTCAGAATGGACGTGCTGCTCAAGTAGTTTTGAGGCGAAGGGGAGAAGAGATATGGGATGATAGTTGGAAAAAGATGCTGGATCGAGGGAGGCTTCTTTATGGATGGGTGTGATCAAGGCATGTTTGAAGGATGAGGGAAAGACACCAGTAGTGAGTGATAGATTAAAGAGGTGGGTTAGGGCAGGAATGAGGACAGAGGTTCGGTTCGGGATGAGATGGAAGGGGAGTGGGTCAAGGGCACAAGTGGTGAGGTGTGATCATGACAGAAGGGAGGAGAGATAATCTTCTGTCATGGTGGAAAAGCATCTTTTGGATGAGAAGGGCTGAGCAGTGATGAAGGAGGGCTGTGGGTCAAAGATTTCTCTGATTTTGTCGATCTTCTGTTTGAAGAACGAAGCAAAGTCATTGGCAGAGATGAGGGGAGAGGGAGGAGGTGCAGGGGGATGGAGTAGGGAGTTGAAAGTGTTGAATAGTCTTTTGAGGTTATGGGACAGGGTGGTTATTAGAGATGAGAAGAAGGCTTGCTTTGCGTCAGTGAGTGCGGACTTGAAGGTAGAGAGGGACCGCTTATACATGGCGAAGTGCACCGCGGAGTGGGATTTCTTCCAT
Source organism: Allobates femoralis (assembly GCA_033576535.1). Taxonomy (NCBI): domain Eukaryota; kingdom Metazoa; phylum Chordata; class Amphibia; order Anura; family Aromobatidae; genus Allobates; species Allobates femoralis. The sequence goes on along the minus strand of JARQOC010000002.1, from coordinate 550,975,208 downwards.
GTCCGCTCGGCCACCCTGGATGCTCGACATAGCTCTTTAGTGAGGGTGGTGAGCCAGGGTTGCCTGTGTATGCGGGTTTTCTTGTAAGTGAGGGGGGCGGCGAAGTGGAGAGCTCTGTATATTGTAGTGTTGTAGAGGGTGGCAGCAGAGTTCACGTAATGTGAGTAAGCTAAGTCTGTGAGAGGATCAAGGGACTCAGAGAATGAGTAGTAATCAATAGTTTAAGGTTTCTGCGGGAATGAGAGAGTTTCCGGAGAGGGGGGAGAGTGGTGGGGGGGCGAGAGGGATGAAAAAGTCAGCAGGTTGTGGTCGTAAAGGAGGATGGGAGATTTTGAGATACATAATTATACCTTGTGAATGTGGCTCCGTGTGCAACAAGATTCGTATAGTGCCGTCATGTAGTGTGACACAATGTCTATGGCAAAGATAAATATGCAAATAAAAAATCATGAATACGCCCGTCAGGGAGGAAAATAAGGGGTATCATACATGCAATTTTTTTTTTCTTTATTCCAAATGAAGGATATAATACTACAAACTTGAACAGGGAATTTAGGATTTCACTGAGACACATGCCAGTGGAAATAATTATAAGTAGCTAACCCTTCCCAAGGTAGAAAATGGTGCATTTATAGTGATAAGATAATGTTACCCGCTGCAAAATAGTTGGCATAATATGTCATTTTACTTGCTGCAAGTGATTGACAATTAAAGCCAGAAACCTGTTAGGAGAAATAATAGTAAATGTGTCATTATGATAAAGAAGCTCTTCTGCTACACTCAATGAATTCTAGCAATCCCATGGTGTCTGCAGGGAAAAATACTTACTGGACGAGACAGGTGCAATGGGTTCAACACCGGAGGTACCTGTGTGTGTGATAACGCAGGTCTTTATAATTGAGTGGTGCGACACTTCCTGGTTCCGGTCTATGCAACGCAGGAAGTATTGCGCGCGGTGGCACGCAAACTCGCACATGCACAATGTGTAGCCGGCTCATATGACGTGAGGTAGATCCCGAGATGGAAGGGGTGGTGCGGTCTGCCGTGGGGATCATTTTGATTGTGATAGATCTTTGAAGAATCAGTATATCTGTAAGAAATATGGAAAGGATTAGTACTAACAAGAATAACTGACCTAATATCAATACATTTCTCTAAAAGGGGACATTTTTTCAGAAACTATTGAGCTTAAAGGTACAGTCCCAAATTATAATGGAGTAATGTATAAACACATGAAATGATTATTACAACATAATATACCTAGCGATCAACTCATCAAGGACAAAAAGAGAAAAAACATGTTCCAAAGGTCACCCAATCTTCTTTGGACAGAACAATGTTCTGTTTCATAGAGAATACACATATGATCAGACCATTCAAAATCAAGAAAGTACTTCATAATCCCAGTTGAATCCACTTGGCTCCAAGATCTGGAGTCAATGTATTCTCTTTCTTTTAACCTATTAACTCTTTCCCCTCCTTTGCTGGCCTGGCAATGCTTGACTGCTCCTAACCAATTCATTATGACGACAGCGGACTCCCAAAATAAGGAAAAATGTTGCTGATGAAGTCACTTTCATGAAATTAAAGAGCTGCAAAAGGTGATATATGGTGGAGGTAAGTCATGTCGCTACATCAGAGGAGTGGCAGCAGGAGACCGACATGGAAAGGAGGGAGCATCGGCAGTTGACCTAGGCTGGCCATTTTAACCAACCCATGGACTGTTCTCTAAATGGAATGCATCTCCTTTCAGACCACTATGCTTTACAGTTGTATACAGTACTACTGAGACTAGGAAATGTCCTCATGTGTTCCTCAAGAAAAAACTGCCTTTTTTTATCAAAGGCTTAGTTACAACAAATTATAAAGTTTGCACATTCTAAACAGAGCAATTTTTTTGTTTCCAGAAAAAGGGGATAATTTTTGATTACTTTGTGTACTTTTCTTGTGACAGGCAAATATACTTATCATAGCCCACAGATTTACTAATTAATATACAACTATACATGAGAATTGCTATTGTTTTTCTTTTTTACTTGTTGCAATTAATTTTTATTATCGCTGATGATTGCATTATTCTGATGCTAACATATGTACATTAATATTGCTATTGTAGCGTTTTAAAATGTTTATTCATAAATTTACTTAAACATATAGAAGACCTTTTCCCTGTTAATGTATACACTGCTGTGTAATTGATCTTTATCACCTTTGGGTGAGCAATTCAGAATTAATCAATGCACTTATAATGCAACATTCTTAAGGTTAACTTGATTTATTCTGTTAATATATTGGATAATTGAATTTCACTGCTGACTCAGTCTTTGTCTTGACTGAAATATTTATAAGAATCTCCTGGGTTTTTGTTGAAGAAGCTATTTTTGCATACTTTTAGTTTATGTTAAAGTTATATTTAGTACATTTTCATTCTGTTCGCAGGCTATAAAAGTCCTTAAATATGAGGTTTAACATTTACAAACCCCAATTTACGAAGACATTCTTCTTCGTGAACTGTATACTAGTGCGTTTTCTAAAATACTAAATAAATGAACAGGAAAGGAAAATTGAAAATAAATTCAGAGTAAAATATTATCATCATTTTTTTTACTCTGTTGCCTATATGATTGCCTTTCCCCAGTCCACATAGTTAGGGATTCTTCCTATTATCTTGATAGCCACCAATTACTCATACATCCTTTTTAATTACCAGATGTCATAACTTGCACAAATTTCTGTAATCAACTAAAATTAACATAGTTGAAGTTTTATTTATAAGAAAGACACAAAGTCTTGTGACTTGATGGTGGAGTCCAACATCTGTTAAGCAGAAATTTTTAGCAGTTTGTAATACATCACAAGAAAATGTAGAGCAGGCTTTATATAAGTGTAACAAATATGTGCCATTTTGTATACAGTATTGTCAGGGAAACATATTGCCTATAGTGGCATACACATGTTTAATATACAAGTAAGACAGTGGTTGTCTATTTAGAAACCTCAGTTGAGTAATTAAATTTAATTCAATGTCTAGTGAAATCTCTCTTGTGATTAGTGTAGAAAGAATACTGCTACCAATACCATTACAGTACCATACAGCGGGTGAAATAAGTATTGAACACCAGCCATTTTCCAAGTAACTATATTTCTAAGGGTACTATAGACATTATTTTTTGACCAGATGTTGGTAACTAGAGATGAGTGAACATTTGGAATTTTGAATTTGGTTTGGTTCAAAGAAAGGACAACGCACGAGGAACATTCAAGACCATGGTTTATCCCACATAGTATACAACTGAAGTTTATTTCATATCACACACAGAATAAAATCCATAATTGCACATTTTGCAATCATGGATTTTATTCTATGTGATATGAAATAAACTTAATTTTTGTATCGTGTGGGATTCACCCTTTTCTTGGATTAATTAGAGCCGTATGCCACGACTTGGGTTGGAGTCCCTCACTACATACAAGACAGAGCAACCTTGATTTATTCTCATGGTGAGGAGCTATTCACTTTATTTACTGAAGTTTGACAAACTTCAAATCGCTGTGCCTGATTTGGCACAGACATTATCTTCCTACACTATTACTTCAGTGCCGCTGTCACATTCATCATTCTTGCAGGCCTGCTCATGAATCTCAGAAAGCCTCATCATGACTTTTCTGATTTTGTTACTGGCTACAAAGCAGATATCATGCAGCAGGGAATCCCGCTGTGCCTATGGTACATTGTTTGATGTTTCATTTTAAGCAGATTTTGATAATATTCATTACAATCTGCATGTACATCCTGAGGTCAGTATATGAGAATTGATAAGTGCTGTGCCAATATTTTTATTTACCATGCAGATTTGGTGCAGATTTTGGTGCTGAAAAAAAGAACTCTGAACCACATGTGCAAGTAAAGAAAAATAAACGTGGGCACAGCACTTCTGACCTGTCTTAGACTTTGCTGGCCTCTGGATAGACATACAGATTTTGATGCAAATTATCAAAATCTGCATTAAAGAAAGCATCAACAATGCACCGTGGCACAGGGTCTAAGGACCAGGAAAGCTGCAGTTTTGGTGAAAGGCTGAATTTTCCTTCTGCACCCTGGCTACTATCATAAAGACTTCTAGGGTAGGGGAAGCCAACTATAATCCCCAAGGTCTGAAAACAGGGCAAATATTTAGGATTTCCTTCACATTGCACAGGTACTAATTTCATCACCTGCAGAAGTGATGATTCCAGCATCCTGAGAAATGCTTAGGAAATCCCAAAAAACATGCACTGTTTGCGGCCCTTGAGAACTGCACTTGGACATCCCTGTTCTACTGAGCTGGGTGTAGTGTCTTGCATTTCCATACATCAGACCTTCAAGCCGAAGGCCTGCGGCTTTTTCACCAGTCTCTGCAGGGCAGTATCAAAGCAGCTGTTTGCAGAAATAGTCAAACACGCAAAGAGTGAACTAAAAAAAACATTAATAAAACATAGACTATAAGTCTAAACTCAAACATAACAATATAAATATAATAAAAGTCCCACAGGGATCTGCAGCACATAGACTGTTAGGCTACATTCACACTGTGTGCATATTTGGTTTGTTTTTTTGAGGATCCACTTTTTCAGCTGCAAAATGAAACTGCTTTATCAAAAAATGCATCATCCATTAACACAGTGCGTTTTTGGTGCGTTTTTATGGATCTGTTTTTTTTTTAGCACATTCAACAAAGTGGGCAATGGAAAAAGAGCACCAAGAAAAACAACAAAGAATTGACATACTCATTCTTTTTGAGGATCAGTTTTTTAGCCAATAACAGATCTAAAAAAACTGAATGCTAAATTTGGAAATGAATTCTGCATTTCACTGCAAAAAAGATTCTCAAAAAAACGCAGCAAAAACGCACCGTGTGATTGTAGTCTTAAAGTGGTGGAAAAGCTATGAAGGGCAGAGTCCATTAAGGTCTTTGAGTTGGACCCCAAAGGCTGCATGCATGCCAGGTAGGGGGAAGTGTAAACGGCACAAAATGTTGGAAGGGGAAATATAACTTTAAAAAAATCCCAGGCCTTAGTCAGGGAAGAACTAAAAAAAGCAACCTCAACAAGCCCTTCTCTAGACAAAATGCCAACTAAGGGGAGGGTCACTATCTCACGACCCACCAAGATGCCTTTATAAAGGTCCAATGAAATTGTCTCTCATCATTTTCAGCCATGCCTTGGATGGTTGTTGCAGTTTTTGCTGGTACTCTGCTACCCAACAGTCTTGGGGCTTGCAGGGGCTACTCCGCTAAGGGCATTTTCTGCCACCACCTGCCCCCCAGTACACTGCAGCATGGCCAATGCTGGAAAGGATGATGAAGGAACTAGTGGACGACCATGCCCTATAGAACAGACAGAATGAGCTTGGGGAACATCAACAGGCCCTCTGAGTTTGGTTGCATCTGGCTGGCCAACCAAGAGACACCTCGGCTGCAACCAACACCAACTCCTATCCAGTTTGACCTCTTCCTGCCACTTCTCAAATTGGTTGGCAGTGGCAACCTGACATATACCAACTGCAAACCACCCCTTGCTGCCCCACACTTTTATGAAAGTGTCCTCCTCCTCGACAAAGATAGTACATAGTCTTTGGGGAAGATTGTCCTGCAGCAGGGTGGACCAGTTGATGTAGCACCGATGCCCAGTACCATGTTCCACTGTGAAACCAAATCTCTTATCCTGTATGAATGCCTCCACCTTGCCTTGGGTACGTTGATCATAGAAGTCATTAGCCTTTGGCCCATGTGTGATAACACAACTTTTTTCAATGCTTGTCATGGGTTAATGTTCTTAATTCAGCCAGATGTACCGGTCTTTTGTTTGTTATCTCATGTTTGTTAAGACATTGTTTTTTACAGACTATTTGCAGGCTTTGTTGTTCTGAGTTTGTGTATTGCTATTTTAATGTAAATCACCTCATCCCCTCTGTCCACATCACCCAGAGAAGAATTATGCAGATATTGCCTTGAAATGACAGCCAATAAGAGCACAGTCTTTGTCCACCAATCCTGGAATAACACAATATACCCTGAGGTGTAGGTTTGGGATATAAAAAGGACTTTCCTCAGTCACCAGGAGGTTATATGCTTTATGGTCTCAGCTTAGGGACTTTGGCCATGATTAGAGGATCACATTGCATCTTTATATGCTACATGGCTTCAATATAGGGGCTCTGGTCCCGATTTGAAGACCTCAACCTCAACCTAGGAATTTCAATTCCGGCTGCCAGGATAACATTGTGTTTCATACTCAGCATGGCCTCAATCTAGAAGCTTTGGGTCCGATTGGAGGAGCACCAGAACTGGATTATATTCTGCACAAGTTCAGCCTCAGATTCAGCTGGAATATCCAAGACTATTTATGGAAGAAACCTAGGTTGGGATAATTCAGTCTCCTGTCTATTGTCTTTGCTGTGCTCTCTCAGCTTCCAAAGCTTGCCGCAATTCCTCTCTCGGTGGGTGCCAGCAGGGTGCTGCTAGATTGGAGTAATTGACCCTGGAGAGCCCCAAAGACATGAAAATTCTAATCCCTCGTGAGCCAGCAGAAGAGTGAGACTCCGTTGCCTGATATTGTGTGTTTTGCTTAGCTACAATTTTTCACACTTGTTTCATTACAGTTATTTGGTAAATTCAAAATTTTCATTTTTTTTCTCATTAATGTACACTTTGCACCCCATCGTGACTAAAAAAAACAGAAATGTAGATATTTTTGCAAATGTATTAAAAAAGAAAACTGAAATATCACATGGTCTTAAGTATTCATACCCTTTGCTCAATATTAGGAAAAGCCCGCTTTTGAGCTAGTACAGCCATGAGTCTTCTTGGGAATGATGCAACAAGTTTTTCACACCTGGATTTGGGGATCCTCTTCAATTCCTCCTTGCATATCCTCTCCAATTCCGTTAAGTTGGATGGTGAATGTTGGTGGATAGCCATTTTCTGGTCTCTCCAGAGATGTTCAATTGGGTTTAGGTCAGGGATCTGGCTGGGCCAGTCAAGAATGGTCATAGAGTTGTTCAAAAGCCACTCCTTTGTTATTTTAGCTGTGTGCTTAGGGTCATTGTCTTGTTGGAAGGTGAACCTTTGGCCTAGTCTGAGGTCCAGAGCACTCTCGAAGAGGTTTTCATCCAGGGTTTGTCTTTACTTAGTCCACATTCATGTTTCCTTAAACTGCATCCACTCGTCCAGTCCCTGCAGCTGAAAAACACCCCCATAGCATGATGCTGCCACCATCATGTTTCACTGTTGGGATTGAATTGGGCAGGTGATGAACAGTGCATGGTTTTCTCCACACACACCACTAAAAATTATCACCAAAAAGTTCTATATTCATCTCATCAGACTAGAAAATCTTATTTCTCATAGTCTGCGAGTCCTTCATGTGTTTTTTTGCAAACTTGATGCGGGCATTTATATTGTCTTGCACTGAGGAGAGGCTTCTGTTGGGCCATTCTGCAATAAAGGCCCAACTGGTGGAGGGCTGCAGTGATCAGTTGACCTTGCGGAACTTTCTCCCATCTCCCTACTGCATCTCTGGAGCTCAGCCACAGTGATCTTGGGGTTCTTCTTTACTCTCTCACCAAGGCTCTTCTCCCACGATTGCTTAGCTTGGCTGGATGGCCAGGGCTAGGAAGACTTCTGGTGGTCCCAAACATCTTCCATTTAAGGATCATTGAAGCCACTGTGCTCTTATGAACCTTGAGCACTGCAGAAATTGTTTTGTAACCTTGGCCAGATCTGTGCCTTGCTGCAATTCTGTCTCTGAGCTCCTTGAGTAGCTCCTGTGACCTCATTATTCTCATTTGATCTAACATGCACTGTGAGCTGTGAGGTCTTATGTAGACAGGTATGTGCCTTTCCAAATCAAGTCCTATCACTTTAATTAAACACAGCTGGACTCCAATGAAGGAGTAGAATCATCTCAAGGAGGATCAAAAGGAAATGGACAGCATGTGACTTAAATATGAGTGTCTGAGCACAGGGTCTGGATACTTATGACCATGTGATATTTCAGTTTTTCTTTTTAATAAATTTGCAAAAATTTTTACATTTCTGATTTTTTTCAGTCAAGATGGGGTGCAGAGTGTACATTAATAAGAAAAAAATGAACTTTTTTGAATTTACTAAATGGCTGCAATGAAACTAAGATTTAAAGGATTTTAACGAATTTAAAAATTTAAAGGAGTCTGAATACTTTCCGTACCCACTGTATGTGTTATATGCCTTCGATTATTAGGGATCCAATAAAGTCTTACCATTGTGTGGTTCCCTCACCCTGTTTGGTCTAAGTAGTGTTCCACCCATGGTTAAGGAGTTTGGGCATTAAGTTGGGATGAGCCCTGGTCCTGTGGTCTTTCTAAAGGCGGCCAGGCCAGCGGACGAGAGCACCCACTGACCCCTGTGTCTCCATACCATTCTATCAGTCCTGGGTGATGACATTCAAAAGCATAATCTCCTCAACAAAAGGGATAGGACGGTGTTGTTGATGCCTTGTCGGATAGTTGGTTTGAGAAGGTAGGGGTTCCCGTATGGCATTGTCTCAGTGGAAGGCCTCTGGAGGGGTTGATCCACATGGTTGGGAAAAAGGTCATTCTGCCTTCCTTATGTCCTCCTCTTCCTCTCAGCTTCCTCATCATGGTTCCAGTCCTGGTGGTATTAGGGAATGGGATCCAGTAGCTGCGACATCAGCTGGAGGTGGAATCCAGCCAGACCTGCTGCAACATCATGTACAGTATAACATCTGATGCTTCTAGTCTTGGATACCATAGGGAAAGGGTCACTCTTGTCTGTTGTGAGTTCAACAGTTCCTTGTTTGGCATCAGAGGCCAGGATTGAACTTTCACCTTATTGCAGATGAGGCCCAAAGTGGGTAGTGTGGTGGAGCTCCAGGTGACATATGTCCCCATTTCCTCTGCTTGCTGCTCTGGTCTGGTTCTGCCTGACCCACCTTCTGCCCCTAGAGTGGTTAGGAAGATGATATCCTCTGAGTCCAGGTTAGGCATGCCTTGCAGGGGATCCATTTCCAAACTACGTGTTGATGATCCTTGCATGTGTTGAGATGGCCATCTTTCCAACCGGAGTGACGGTGCTAACAGGTCATCAACTGTTATAGAAGACAGTGTACCTGCGTTTTACTACTGTACAGTAGAATAAGAACTTTGCCAGTATTATATTACCCTTATAGGATCTGTATCTCTCATACATTGATGATCCCAGATATGTGACTGTAAACACTCACCTGCTAAAACCTTGTATGTATGGAAAGCCAATGAAGGCTCATGGACAGGAGCTAACGATCAAGTCACAGTGTTTGTGACAGTGAGAGTGACGTGCCCGGCAGGGTTGGTTTCCTGCCTGCAAAAGAAGCAGTTTTCTCCTCTTGGTGAGAGATGAGCAATGCTGTTCCTGCCCTAGCTAATAGAAATGGCCGGGCAGTGTTAGCACCACTTCCTCAAGGCTCTACTTGTGACTTAGCTCTCTGGCCTTGTGATAGTAAGTGACAGTGTGCTGGATGTTGCTAAAGATAAATCACGTGAGGGCGTACTGGCAGTCTTGAACATAAAGTATGTGAGGCAGATGTATAGCTCGGCATCCCAGCACAGCTGTACCTTTACTCTGTCTCCCATCACCACTTCAGTGACCATGAATTTGTTTAGTATGAACTATGCGATGTGGATTTGTACATATAGCTATGGAGATAGGAGTGCACATGCTTCAGAGATGTATTACTAGGTGCTACCCCACTCAGTGGTAAAAGAGAAGCATATGGGAGAAAAAGAACCACTGTATGGACGGGGGTGCACACTTTAGTGAGGTATTATTTTCTTTTTTCAAAATTTGCAAGTGGCAGTACAACACAGAGTATAAAAACAATTAAAACAGTTACTGGGTAACTTGTCACCCACCCAAACATACTCCTGCCTATGGTAGTCGGCAGGAGGGATCATTATAAACAATAGGCAAACCGTCAATGTAATCTCCTTATACAGACAGTAATTGAAAACCAGCAAGGGTGCAGAAATGACTATATAATTAAGCTTAGAGGTGAGTTAGGGAAATATCTGGGGCATTCTATATACATCAAACAATTAGTGTGGTGCTACTTACTCACCGCACCCCATACACATAGGATTATATCAGTCCTGGTGGGGTCCACAATAGATAACAATGTATAGGGATCAATTATAAACAATAGGCAAAACGTCAATGTAATCTCCTTATACAGACAGTAATTGAAAACCAGCAAGGGTGCAGAAAATGACTATATAATTAAGCTTAGAGGTGAGTTAGGGAAGATATCTGGGGCATTCATAATACATCAAACAATTAGTGTGGTGCTACTTACTCACCGCACCCCATCACCATAGGATTATATCAGTCCTGGTGGGGTCCACAACAGGTAACAACGTATAGGGTGGCTCTGGAAGCAGCAAATGGTGCACATTTATTGTGATCTGCATAGACGTATTTGTAAAGGCTTTGACCAACTGCATATGGGGCAGATTGAAGGAACTAGGCTCATCAGCCTAATAAGTAGCACCACACTAATTAGTTCACAACTAATGGGGGTTGGTTTGTGTTTTCTATGCGTTTTTGCAGTGCTAAAATGCATAAAAACACAAAGAAACGCTTTAAAAAATGCACCCATTGATTTCAATGGAAAATGCAATGAAGACCATGCCATTTTCATAAAACGCAAAATGCATGCGTTTTTGTAAATGCAGCCAAAACGTTAGCAGGGCACGTGTTGGCTTGCATTTTCTGAAAATGACATGAGTTTTTACATGTGTTTTCATTGGTTTTCATTGAAATCAATGGGTGTGTTTTTGGATGCGTTTTTGGCACACATGCTGTCAAAAAGGCATTGCAACCAAAACAGAAAAAAATGCAAATGTGAAAAGGCCCTATATAATAGGAGAGGAGACTAAACTTGTGTGTTAAAGGATTTAGACTACTACAGCGGCCCTTATACCTGACTACATGCAGGTGGGAGGCCCAGGATCAAATATTGTACCTGGGCTTATAGGAATCTAGTTATGCCACTGTTTCGTGAATCTAGTTAATCCCATAGCTTTCCTAAAGAGTGACACGAAATATATGCAGGGTAAATGCAATACAGCTAGTACTAGGAACATTTGACATACGAGTAGGTATAAATTTATTCCCCCTTCTGCATTTAGTGGAAATGTTATTTTTTATTATTAATACCTAAGTTTATTGTATTTCACTTAATAAGGTGAATTGTTATTTTAATGCCATTTTCTTTTTCTAACCTCTTTTTTTTAAATTTTATACTCGATTAATTTTATTGAATTATGCAAACAAATCGAATTCATTGATTGACAGTGCAATCATATCATCTTTACAAATACTGATAAAGTGAGTTTTGTTCATTTACTGACACTTTTTGATTTTTATCTAACAGCATCAAAAGCATTAAAGTCTAGGAGTATTCATGTCTTTCTTACCTTTCATTCAAAAGATAAAGAATAAAATCTAAATAAACTTATATTATTCAATATTGCCCTCTTGTGTTCAAGGCTTAGCATTGCAAATCTTCATAAAAAGAAAAGCAATTTTTTTATGTGGCAAAGAAATCATATCTGCAATGAGAGAAGAGAATTGGTTTCTATGTTGAAAATTCAAGATTGATTTGTAGTGCAGTAAGAAACTGAACAAACTAATACATTAATTGATGACACAAGACATAAAGCTCAGTATATAGGTAAGTGTCGTGACTACAAATGCTATAGTGTACAATATTATGCTTCTAATAATACTGTGATTTCTTGCTTCAAAATTTAGATATTTAATCTGCTGGCTAGCAATGTTGCATTCCAGATTGTATAACTTTACTGAAGTAACAATACAAAATAAGTTTACAAAAGTAATATTGTTAATATTAAATGTATTGATCTGTTAAGTACTTTAACTTCCAGATGAATTTCCTTAAATCCACAGGTCCGTGTGAATTCATACACTTTGTGATTTGGTATGCGTATGTAGCAAAAAAATAACAATAATAATGATAATAATAATAATAAAAATAGATTGTTGACATTTTATACATTATTGAACACTTAGAGAGTAGAGTGTACAGTTATGATGTCAAGTGCAGCCTTGTGGATTTCTTCATAATGCCTTATGGCTATCACATCACATTGACAAATTAAAGTGATCCTGACCCCAGAAATTGAGCCCCCAGCCCCTTAACATGTGTCCCTGCAGCATGAGAACCCCTTAGCAGGCATCCCTTTCTGTCAGAAAAGAGCTATTGAATGTTTATAAAATTGGCTTTATTACCTTGTATTCTGCGGCTTCTTATTATTTAAGAAACCACAAAATGCGTGCCTGGTTCCTGCTCCCCTCTGCCCGCTTTGTAATTATGCACACCCCGATGGGCTTACTGCACATCTGAGAGCTGGGCACATCATCAAAGGGGCAGGATTGCAGGTATGACGCGATTTTCGTCATACCGGCAATTCCGCCCCTTTGATGACGCGCCCAGGCTCTCGGATGTGCAGCAAGCCCATCGGGCGTGCATAATTACAAAGCTGGAGGTAATAAAGCCACTTTTATAAACATTCAAATAGCGCTTTTCTGACAGAAAGGGATGCCTGCTAAGGGGTTCTCATGCTGCAGGGACACGTATTAAGGGGCTGGGGGCTCAATTTCTGGGGTCAGGATCACTTTAAGCCAATCAGAGGGGACTAGGGATGAGCGAGTACAAAACTAATTGGACTCACTATACTCACAACAAGTAGGTCCTGATACTTGGTACTCGTTGCGAGTATAGCGAGTCCAATGTTAATGAATCGGCCGGGTGAGTACTTTTGCAGTGTATCTATATATACACTGCGAAAGTGCACTAAAAGTGAATAAAAGTTGTCAAAAAAATTAAAAAAATATCATACTTACCTATCCGACGCCTGCACCAGGACTGGCAAAGAAGACATCCGATCAACGACAAGGACCTGTGAGTCTGACAGCCAATCAGATAGCTGGTAGCGATCTCACCAATCAGATGGCCAGACGTCACAAACCACCTGATTGCTACCAGCCACATGATTGACCAAATTGCCTGGTCATTGATACACGTTCAAGACCTGCAATCTGGCCAATCAGGTGGCTGGTAGCGATCAGGTGGTTTGTGACGTCTGGCCATCTGATTGGCCAGATCGCTACCAGCCATCTGATTGGTTGTCAGACTCACAGGTCCTTGTCGTTGATCGGATGTCTTCTTTGCCGGTCCCGATGCAGCCATCGGATAGGTGAGTATGATATTTTTTTTTTTTAACAACTTTTATTCACTTTTAGTGCATTTTCGCAGTGTATATAGATACACTACGAAAGTGAACGGACAACTCGCTACTCCCGAGTAATCACAAAAAACTCGGGGAGTAGTGAGTAGCCCGAATATCATTACTATTCCGCGAGTACCGAATAGTAATGATTCTACTTGCTCATCCCTATAGGGGACTATAACAGCCAGTATAAGTGATGAGTGCCGACCAAGAAGCGCTATTTAAAACTTTTACAAGATTAGCATACACCATTCATTTCATATAGGAGTAGAACCATGCCTATATATGATTGTCATGTTTTAAAGTTATGATGCACATTGAATGGAAAAGTTAATCTCAGCCTGTGTGTATACTAATCCAAATATTCAAGTGACATAAAGAGATTCTTCAACTGAATAATCAGTGTAATTTTGATTTGTTTCATCTGTGATAGGCCAGGGTCACACATGCCCATCCGCTTTTATAAGCCCTTAGAAAACCGGATCCGTTTTTCTAAGGGTGCCAATAGTGTCCCCTGAAGGCCAGGACGTTTTTGGGAAATTTATTGACTTTTTTTCACCAAAAACGCATGTGTTAACGCAGGGTGCCTATATGTACCATGCGTTAATGCATGCATCTCCCATAGGCTCCATGTTAAAAAAATGCATGCATTTTTTAACAGGACCCCAAAAACGCTGCTAGCAGTGTTTTCGGGATGCTGCATAAAAACGCATGCGTTTTTTTGAAAAATGCACAGACACATACGTTAACGCATATGCGTTTTTGGACTTTGAAAAAAAAAGGTCCAAAATGTTCCCAAAAAACGGATTTAGCCCAAAAACGGATGGTATGTGTGACCCTGGCCATATACTGCAGTAACAGTAACCTAATTACAGCATTTTTTCAATTCTACACAGGCCTTTTCAGATTGAACTTTTTTTTATAAGCCTGGAAAATTTCAAGTCCAAAAAACTCTGACTAATTCCATTTTTACTACAAAATAATAATTGGCAAGTACCGTATTCTTATGCTTTCCAGTCTTTTTATGCTTTAGTAGCGTATGGATATTACCAGAGGTGTAGCACCTAACCAGAGGTGGACACCTAACCAGTTAACCATTTTTACAACTAGAGATGAGCTAACCTTTCGAAACTCGAATTTGGTTCATCGAATGGGCAATGTTCATCAAAACAGTCCGACAAAGAGTTCGCTAAACATCCAAACCCTGTTCAAATCATTTGAAGGCAAAATCAAGAGCTTAGAAAACACAGTTAAAGGGGCCCAAAAGCTATGAAACACAACTCAAACCATTTTACAGTGGAGCCTTGCTGTTTTGGTACAGGCATTAGCTTCCTACACTATTACTTAGCAAGCTTCAGTGCTGCTCACAAACCTCAGACATCCTCATTACTTCCCTGATACTGTCTCAGGTTACACCGCGGGTATTATGCATCAGGAAATTCTGCTTTGTTACCTGAGATAACCTCAGTGGCGTCAATATGCGTGGCAGTTGGACAAGTCTTGGAGCAGTCACCTGGAACGGCCTCTCTCCTGTCAGGACGGGAATGTCAACTGCTGTATTTCTATGAAGCTCCACATTCCCTGTCTAGAGAGGGGGAGGTCATTCAGGGTCACTGATCCGAGTCTCATTCGAGACTGTCTCATGACAGCTGTGATATTTCGGCATTAACGTGGGACAGAGCATGTGAGAAGTGGTGACATCAGGGAGTGCTGCACAGTTCAAACTTCTGCAATAGCCCCTTTGTTACTCCATGAGTCTGAAGTGCAGTAATTTTGTAATGTCATCACTTGTCACACTCTCACGAGTGCCTGGTCTCACATCACATGGTAGATGCTTTCTGTGAATTTGACCCATTATATTGTTGTGAGGCTTTTGCCCACAGTAGATTGTTTGATGCTTCTTTTGAAGCAGATTTTGAGAATCTTTATCAACATCTGCATGTCTATCCAGAAGCCAGAAAAGTCTATAAGAATATACTACTACTACTTTTCTCCATATACATTAGGTCTAGGGCAACTCATTGAGTCCCACGCCTCCAGTACCACCTCTACACCGACGACACCCAAATCTACTGTCCGGCCCCGACATCACCTCCCTACTCTCCAAAATCCCTCAATGCCTTTCCGCCATCTCATCCTTTTTCTCTGCTCGCTTCCTTAAACACAACATGGACAAAACTGAATTCATAGTCTTCCCCCCAAGAAATTCCTCCCCACTTCCCAACCTATCCATCTGCGTCAATGACTGCGCCCTCTCCCCAGTCTCCCAAGCCAAGTGCCTCAGGGTAATTTTTGACTCCTCCCTATCCTTCAAGCCCCACATCGAAGCCATCTCCACATCCCTTCGGCTCCAGCTTAGAAACATCTCAGGATCCGCTCCTTCTTACCCACGACACCGCTAAAACACTTATTCATGCCCTCATCATCTCCTGCCTTGACTACTGCAACCTCCTTCTCACTGGCCTCCCATCCAACTCCCTCACACCTCTCCAATCTATCCTGAATTTCGCTGCCCGACTAATGCATCTGTCCTCTCGCTACTCCCCTGTCTCCCCCCTCTGCCAAGCCCTTCACTGGCTCCCCGTCCTCCAAGATATCCCAGTTCAAAACACTAACCATGGCATACAAAGCGATACACAACCTGTCCCCACCATACATCTCGCCCTGGTCTCCCGATACCTACCCTCACGCAACCTCTGTTCCTCCCAAGAACTCCTCCTCTGCTCCCCCCTCATCTCCTCTTACACAATCGCGTTCAGGACTTTGCCCGGGCATCTGCCATTACTCTGGAACTCCCTGCCCGAACACGTCAGACACTCGCCTACCCTGAGAAGCTTCAAGTGTCACCTAAGACTCACCTATTCCGTCAAGCCTACAACCTGCCATGAGACCCAGGCGACCGCCCCAATAACTGACACTCCCCCAGCCTACTGTATCCCCACCCACCCCTCGTAGACTGTGAGCCCTTGTGGACAGGGTCCCCTCCCCTCCTGTACCTATATGTCTGATTGTCTAGAGTTATTGTAATTGTGCTTGTCTCCCCTATCCTCATGTAAAGCGCCATGAACCTAATGGCACTATATAAATAAATAATAATAATAATAATAATGCAGTGCTGTGCCAGCGTAGTTTTTTTCCCTTGCAGATTTGGTGCAGATTTTGTGGCAAAAAAAAAAAGAAATTTGAACCACATGTGCAAGTAAAATAGAAAAGCAATGAGGGAATAGCACCTGTCAGATTTTGCTGGCCTCAGAATAGATATGCATATTTTGATGTAAATTTTCAAAATCTGCGTAAAAAAAGCATCAAACAGCACACCGTGAGCACAGGGCATAAGAGGGTCCCAGGAGAGCCGCAGTTGTGGTAAATGTGCTTAAGGATTCCTCTTGCCCACTGGTTACTTCCAAAGAGATTTCTATGGCAGGATGCCCAACTATGGTTCTCAAGGTCTAAAAACAGTTCAGGTTCAGGAATTGTTTAGAATTGCACAAGTGCTAATTTCATCACCTCTAGAGGTATGATTCCAGCACCTTGTGCAATGCTACAGAGATCCTAAAATGTGGGTATGGTGTCTTGCAGTCCCATGCCTCACACCTTCATGCCAGAGCCTGCATCTTGTTTACCATTCTCTGTAGGCACCTGTTTGCAGAAACAGTCCAGCACACAGGGAGTGACTTCAAAAACATTTACTATGTGCACAGACTAAAGTTTCAACAAAATATAGCAAAAAACAATAATATATATATGGCATATACAGATAACTAACAAAAACACATGCTTTGGTCAAGGAAACAAAAAAAAATGGAAATAAAACAAGCCCCAAAAGTCATTGGCCAAAATGACAAGTAAGGGATTACAGTTTCACAGACCCACCAACATGCCTTTAGTAGTTCCACTAGGCATGTTTTTATCTGCATTTTATTCATGTCCTCAATGAGCAATTTCATATGGTAGTCTCCTGCTGGGGGGTCACAGAAACAACTCCTCTAGCCACAGTCTCTGCAACCACCTGCCCCCAGTACACTGCATCACTGCTACAGATAGTGAGGATAATGGACAAACTAGGGGACTACTCCCTTTAGGACAGACAGGATAATAGCCATATTTGTAATATGTCCATGCCCTGTGGGTTTAGGTGCACCTGGCTGGCCAACCAAGAGAGACTTGATACAAGCTTCTTTCCAGATTTGCCTCCTCCCGACACTTTGCACTTAGGTTGTCTCAGGTTACAGAGCAAGGTAGCAACTGAGGAAGGTGGTCAGTTAACCTGAAAATGCAAAGTGCAGGTAGTAAACATTTTAGATAATTAATTTTCTGGTATGTTAATCTATTAGGCCTTTAGGACCCCCAGCTTTAAGCTCCCAGCTCTAATGCCATTCTTTTACTTTTCTTCGCCTTTTAACAATCTCCTCATGCTTGTGGGGAGAGGCTTTTGGTACTGCAGCAAGGTGAAGGACAGGATATCCATAAACAGAAATTGAAATTATGTGACCACTTTGCAAGATGTTCGCGGAATTCTTTACTCACCGGACAGTCTATTCACGGAGTCAATGCGAGCTACACACCGAAGATGTGCAAAGGTGCACAACTCGGATAGGTGAGTGTGGCACTTAGAGGTGGCATTAGTTCCTCTCAGCCTCCAAAATGACTTCACAGGAGTGCTTTCCTGTTATTTTTATCTCATCTATGGAAATAGTCAACTGTTGAAAAGGATTTCATTTCACATAGAATTGACCTTTGCTGCAATGGCTTCTGGGTTTCATCCAGTAAGTAGCTTCCAGGGAGTGGTGTGAGCTGAAATCTGGGTGTTGATGAGCTAGATCAAAGCCAGGTGGACATATCAACTGTCTAAATCAGAAGTGGCTAGATAAAGGAGAGAGCCAGAGTAAAAATAAAAAAGGACACTAATTTGAGAACCTTAAGGCTGGTTTCACACTGCAGTGTTTTCTCTGATCAGGTTCCATCTGGTTTGTGTGCCAAAACCAGGAGTATCTTCAAAACCCAGAACAGGTGTCAATTAGTGATGGGCGAGTCCTAAATTACTCGGAATCACTTGACTCTAGCGAGTCCGAGCCCGGGACTCGCTACTCATTGCGAGTCTAGCGAGTTCAATGTTAATGAATGGGGAAGCGAGTAATAGTGAGTAGTGTGCGATTTACAAATCACAGATGTGTCTCGGAAGCTTCAGCCTCAAGCAATCCTAGTTTTGTCAGAGACTCTGACAAAACTAGGATTGGCATTGACTTGCATTGGACTCGTTTACTGTGCAAGTAATCGCTGGGAAACTCGCACAGTAAGGAGTCAGGCTGTCTGCTCTGTGCTGGCTGCCGCAGCTCCAGGGTCCTAGAGCCCGCCTGCTGCCTGATGTAGCAGAGCTGAGATTGTTCTCAGTCTGCTCATTTCCTGTGCATAGACAAAGGGATGTAGCAGAGAGGACATCGCGTTTTGGACTGCGTCGGACGGAAGAGGATTTTTTTAATTAAAGATGGATTCCCTAATGGCTTTTTTTTTATTTCTAATAAAAAATTTTCTCTGTGTTGTGTTTTTTTTTAAACAATTTAATAGAAATTCATGGCGGTCATGTCTAATATTGGCGTGACCGCCATAAATTCCGGGCTTAGGGCCAGCTGATAATGCAAAGCTGGCCCTAACCTCTTGTGTCTGGCCAGGTACAAATAGGCACCTGGGGGTTGGGGGCAGCCCGTCGCTGCCTGCTGGATCTGGCTGGTTCCAGAAATACGGCGAAGCCCATGTAATTTTTTTTCTGAAAAATCAATAAAACAATCCTAAAAAAGGGACTGCATCTTTATTAACCCCTCGCCCATGGTCCAGGGGTTAATAAAGATGCAGTCCCTTTTATTTACATTGTTTTATGGATTTGTCAGAAAAAAATTTCACGTGGGCTTCGCCGTATTTCTGGAACCAGCCGGATCCAGCAGGCAGCGACGGGCTGCCCTCAACCCCCAGGTGCCTATTTGTACCTGGCCGGACACAATAATATGGGGGAGCCCTTTTGTTTTATTATTTCATGAATTTCATGAAATAATAAAAAAAAATGCGTGGGGCTCCGCGCAATTTCTATGTCTAGCCAGGTACAGCTAAGCAGCTGGGGGCTGGAATCCGCAGCGCAGGGATGCCCAAGCTTTCTGGGCACCCCCCGCTGCAAATTGCAGCCCGCAGCCGCCTAAGAAGATGGCGCGTTCATTGAAGCGCCATCCTCTGGCGCTGAACCCCGCTCTTCTAGCGGCCCTGGTGGCGGTGGCACGCTGGGTAATATAGGGGTTAATACCAGCTTTGTTATACAAGCTGGTATTAAGCCCGAGATTCTTAATGTCAGGCCAGGTTTGACCCAGCCACTAAGAATCTCCAATAAAGGGTTAAAAAAACACAACACAGAGAAACTTTTTTATTTGAAATAAAAAAAAAGCCATTAGGGACTCCATCTTTAATTAACGAGTCCTAGCGAGTAGATTCGCCCATCCCTAGTGTCAATCTTTCAATTATAGTTTTTCTCTGCAAGTTCCTCTCCTGGTTTTGGCACACAAACCGGATGGAACCTGATCAGGGAAAAAACTGCAGTGTGAAACCAGCCTAAGCTTTCCATTTTTCTCACAACAATCCTGATTAAAGGCTTTTTGGTGTTAAATTTCCACCTGAAAAATCCATACATTGAAAAATGCATTTGAGTGTGAGACAAAGGAGTGTAGAGTTTGCAGCAGTATGAACCAGGTCAATTTTGTCTGAATTCTGTATGGTGATTTATTGATTTATCACTTTCTGGCCATTCGTTCTGTGTATCAAAAACTAAGTTCCTTATACCTTATGGTACCGTCACATGGGGCCATCTCTGTGGCGATGTTGCAGGCAACTCACAGGAGCGCGCACTTTTTTGGCACGCTGCCATGGTTGCTGTTGCGTTGTCACACACAGCAATGTCGGCGGCAACGCATCTGGAGTCTATGGGGAAAGTTGCCGATAACATCGCAGTTGCAGCGTCACACAGGGCGATGCACACAGATCGCCTGAGCAACATCGTCAGGTTTCCCAACATGTTGGGAAACCTGGCAGCTCTGCTCAGGCAACTTATCGCCGTAAAAATTGCCCTGTTACACGCGGCAACCCGGTTGCCGGTTTGGGTCAACATCACCACACCCCGGAGATGCCGGCAACGTCGCCACAGAGATCACCCCGTGTGACGGTACCATTAGGGAGTTATGCAGCTCAGGATTTGTCAGTCATGCTTGAAAATTCTTTACATTATACACATGGTTGGTGATATATTTCTAGTCTTAGCAGAATAAATAACAAACTGCACTTACTGAAAGCTATTTTCTTCACTTTATTTCATCTAAGGAACAAACATGCAGTAGAGAGGGGGAGAAGAATGGCGTAAGATGGCTGCCATTTCGCACACTGCAATCGCTTCAACGGGTCCTCCCAAATTGTGACGCGAGTTCCTGTCCTTTACAGATACACTCATAGCTACTCCACAGCCTCAATAAAAAATATTTTAAAAACAGTATGGTAAGTAAATATTTCATTTTTGAGAAAACCAAAAGGATTGTTTTTATCATTTATGCTTGAAACACTTTAGGTATTCACGAAGCACTTTGTGCATTCATTTCTATGATCCAACAGAATTTCTTTCTTAATTGGACCTTATGCATGTCACCTCTGTGGGATGAGGAGGTGACTCTTTCTAGACCTAAACTACTAGAAAAAGCAGCATCAAAAAACTTACGATCAATGCCATAGACAAAACCAATACTGTACTTGCAGGACGCAGTCAAACCCCACTTGTGTAGCAAGCCCAGGTGCAGGCTGATAAATCACCTCAACCAAGGTATGGGAGGTGACTTGCCATGCACACTAAGGGCCTGCATAGGGCACCATTCACACTGATACATATGGTGCAGAATGTCTGAAAGCTACCCAAAAGCTCTGCTGCCTGAGCCATGGGCTGCACAGTACAGTTTCTGCACCACAAGATGAATGGCGCCCCCTAGGGGCCCAACTACAACCTGAAATGAATAAAAAAGTGCAGAAAAGTTCTCTGTATGATGAACAAAAAACTTTTATAGATGGGATATTGGTTCATGTGTTGGCCAAGACACTTAAGCTGATGATCCATGTCACGGATTCCCATGCTCATCAGTCCTTAGTGGGGTTTGACTGTGTCCTTCAAGTGCAGCGTATTGGTTGCCTCCAGCGATGTTCTCATCTTGGAGGCTGCAGTCATCAGTGCCTCTAGGACCCTGATCATGTGACAGAGTGATGTCACTTAGTCACATGGTGCAGTATCAAGTCCTCGAACACCGTGCAGAGCGCTCTCGCCAGTCCTGCAGTCTCCAGTTTGAAACTACATCTCTGGAGATCGCAGTGGGAGCACATATCAGTGCTGTCATGTGCTCCCACTGTGATCTCCAGCGATATTATCTCATCCCAGAGACTGTAGACCCCACAGTGCTCTCTGCACATTGCTTGAGGACTTGTCACTGCATCATGTGACTGAGTGATGTCATTTGATCACATAATCAGGGTCCTGGAGGCACCAATTACGGCAACCTTCTGGGATGAGAACATCAAGGAGATAAGCCAAGGAGCGCAGGAAAGTGAGTAGATAGCGCAGCTGCATTCACACACATGGCTGCATTTTGTGACGATCCATTATAGGTGCAGTTTCTGCATCAAAAATGGATCCTCACAAAACGCAGCTAAAATGCTGTTTGCGTGAATGTAGCCATATAGTAAACGGTAAGGTCACCGTTGCCATAGTAACTGCCATTGCTATGGCAATGGTGACCTAACCTCTCACTATATGAGAGCACTGAGATCTGCGCTTTGCCGCTTTATATATTGCAGGTCTCAGCACTGTCCAAAGCAACACTGGGTACATTGGCAGTGGTGACTATATATGAAAGTGCTGAGACCAGCTCTATAGTAAAGCGGTAAAGCGCAGGTCTCAGTGCTGTCATATAGTAACCATTTCCATAGCAACCACTGTTGCTATGGAGAGCGCTAAGCCCTGCGCTTTACCATTTTGCTAGAGTGCAGGTCTCAGCCCTGTCCACAGAAACAACAGTTACTATGGCAATGGTGACTCTATGACAGTGTTGAGACCAGCACTTTACCACTTCTCTATAGCGCAGATCTCAGTGGTGTCATTCAGTGATCAGACACCACAGGGAGCTGATGTGTTTTTTCTCACCGTGGTCTCTGATGTAGCACAGCTGAGTCTGTCTAGGAAGAGAGAAGACGAGTATCATGGAGGAGTACCAGGGTGGGGAGGGGACAATAAAGACAATATTTTTTTTCTGGTTTGTGTCTTTCTTATTATTTATTTGTGATTCTTAATTGTCAGGTCTAACTTGGCCTGACATTAAGAATTTCAGGGCTTAATACCAGCTTGCAATGCAAAGCTGGTGTTAACCCCTTATTACCCAGCATGCAAACACCACCAAAGCCACTTGAAGAGCCTGGTAAAGTGCCTGGAAATGGCGCTATGATGAATGCGCCATTTCAGGGGTGACTGCAGGCTGCTATTCTTTAGTTTGGGGGGTCTCTAAAACAATGAGCCCTCACCACGCTGAGAATACCAACACTCAGTTGTCTAGTTTTACCTTGGCTGGAAATTAAAAATAGGGCGGAGACCACACATTTTTTTATTGCCAGCCAAGGTAAAAGTACGCAGCTGAGGGTGTCAGCTGTCTGCTTTCAGTGGGCTAGATTTAAAAATACTGCAAAGCCACACCTGTATTTTTTAAAATATTTATTTATTTAATACCCCATGAAGGCAAATTGGTTGCCATACACTAATGTGTATGGCAACCAAGCACAATCATCGTCCATATTGTGGAAATGCAGTCTGACTGCAACAGCCAATCACAGAGAGTGAGCATTTGTGATGGGCTGTTTGCTGGTCAGTGCAGTGAATGTACAAGTAGCTTAATTGGCGGAGCTGGATGTGATTCAGTGGGAGACTGAGCTGAACTGGAAGAGTTTCAGCAGGAGCGTGGGAGACTGAGCTCCCCCAGGTGCAGCAGCAGGAGTCTGGTAAGCTTGATCTATCTATCTATCTATCTATCTATCTATCTATCTATCTATCTATCTTCACTAGTTTCTGTCACTCAGAATAGACAGCTGTATGGCAGAACAGTATGCAGACAGTCTACATTATATCTGCCTACTGTTCCCATGCAGTTTGAGCATGTTCTCAGCTATCTCTGCCTTTTTATAGCCCTCCCAGACCTCTTTGTAGGGTCCAGCAGAAAATAACTTGCATTTCCAATAGACTTGCATTGTACTATATATTCGGAACAAATATGTGATTATAACAAAGTACTTGTTATGAGTATAGTGATTACGAATATTATGGTACTACAGATGACATTGATTAAAGGTTTGAATTTAAAATGAAACACAAAATATTTTTTTTCCTCATCATTAGTTTTTACTGTTTTTCTGAACCCTATTTTCCCCAAACTACCGTATATACTCGTGTATAAGCCGACCCGTGTATAAGCCGACCCCCCTACTTTTGCCCCCAAAACCTGGGAAAACCTATTGACTCGTGTATAAGCCGAGGGTGGACCCCAGCACAGGAATACAGCCCCCAGCAGTGTGGTATACAGGCCTCCCCAGTGGTAGTATACAGCAGCCTCCCCAGTGGTAGTATACAGCAGCCCTAAAAGGTATATACAGCAGCCCTAAAAGGTATATACAGCAGCCCTAAAGGGTATATACAGCAGCCCCAGGGGTGTACACAGCAGCCCCAGGGTGTACACAGCAGCCCCAGGGTATATACACAGCAGCCCCAGGGGTATATACACAGCAGCCCCATGGGTATATACACAGCAGCCCCAGGGGTATATACACAGCAGCCCCAGGGGTATATACACAGCAGCCCCAGGGGTATATACACAGCAGCCCCAGGGGTATATACACAGCAGCCCCAGGGGTATATACACAGCAGCCCCAGGGGTATATACACAGCAGCCCCAGGGGTATATACACAGCAGCCCCAGGGGTAGTACACAGCAGCCCCAGGGGTAGTACACAGCAGCCCCAGGGGTATGTACACAGCAGCCCCAGGGGTATGTACACAGCAGCCCCAGGGGTATGTACACAGCAGCCCCAGGGGTATATACACAGCAGCCCCAGGGGTATATACACAGCAGCCCCAGGGGTATATACACAGCAGCCCCAGGGGTATATACACAGCAGCCCCAGGGGTATATACACAGCAGCCCCAGGGGTAGTACACAGCAGCCCCAGGGGTAGTACACAGCAGCCCCAGGGGTATGTACACAGCAGCCCCAGGGGTATGTACACAGCAGCCCCAGGGGTATGTACACAGCAGCCCCAGGGGTATATACACAGCAGCCCCAGGGGTATATACACAGCAGCCCCAGGGGTATATACACAGCAGCCCCAGGGGTGTATACAGCAGCCCCAGGGGTAGTATACAGCAGCCCCAGGCCCCCCTCACTTTTTGGCGCCCCCACCTCAGGATGCCCCCCCCCCCGCACGCAGCGCTGCGCTCATACATTACCAGCCTGTCAGCTGTCATCCTCCGGTGGCGGATCGCGGCTCCCGGCTCCGGCTTCCATCTTCTTCTGTGTCTTCCTGCATTGTGACCGGGGCTCATAGCGATGACGTCATTGCGACGCCGGCCGGTCATGTGACATGCAGGAAGACACAGAAGAAGATGGAAGCCGGAGCCGGGAGCCGCGATCCGCCACCGGAGGATGACAGCTGACAGGCTGGTAATGTATGAGCGCAGCGCTGCGTGCGGGGGGGGGGGCATCCTGAGGTGGGGGCGCCAAAAAGTGAGGGGGGCCTGGGGCTGCTGTATACTACCCCTTGAGATTTTTTTTTTTTTCAATATACCGTATATACTCGCGTATAAGCCGAGGGGAGACTTTTCAGCCCAATTTTTGGGCTGAAAAACTCGGCTTATACGCGAGTATATACGGTACATGTAAGATTAGTTTTACTAAAGGTTTGATCAATCAGTTTTTTCTGGGTAACCTCTAGAGAGGAATCTACTTTTTCATTCTTGGTCTTAGGGCCCTTTCACATCAGCGTTTTTTTTCAAATCGCGGCAGATGCGGTGAAAAAACCGCATCTGCCGCGATTACCGCATACCGGCTGCACTTGCGGCGCGGTTGCGGTTTTTGCCATGAAAAGTATAGGCAGACTTGCGGCAGGTGCGGCAAGTGCAGTTTTGCACTTGCGGCAGGTGCGGCCGTGAAAAAAACCGCGGCTGACCGCGGTTTTTTTTTGCGGCCGCACCTGCCGCAAGTGCAAAACCGCACTTGCCGCACCTGCCGCAAGTCCGCCTATACTTTGCATGGCAAAAACCGCAACCGCGCCGCAAGTGCAGCCGGTATGCGGTAATCGCGGCAGATGCGGTTTTTTCACCGCATCTGCCGCGATTTGAAAAAAACGCTGATGTGAAAGGGCCCTTACTGTAAGAAAATGGTGTCATCATTATTGATTCTTTTAAGTCTAAGAAATTGGCTATATGGTAGGGACTTTTAATGTGGAACAAATGAGCACTATTATACTGCCGTAAGTACTGCAAGTACCAATCATCCAAAAATTTAAAGATGTGGGTAAGAATAAAATCAAGGGATTCCCCCACAAAGTCTACAAATCTACAAGTACAGTAAGTATATCCTTACGGTTTTCACTCCCAGTTGTGATGATACAGACTTTCCATATCAATAGAGGTCAACCTAAAGCTCTCTTGCAATGTAAAATTGATTATATTTGCCTCAAAGTCATTAGTATCTTGTATATAAGAAGGGATTCTCGAGAGGAGTGTGTGCAATAGCCTTTCTATGTATTGGGATAGGTGTTCTGTCAGAGAACCCACACCTGAGACAATGGGGTGACCAGGGGAGGGGGGCGACTGTGGATTTATGCATCTTAGGGAGGAAGTAGGAATGCAGTTTATTGCGGTGCTCGGGAAATAGCTTTTCAGCCTTCTCTTCAGTGATTAACCCTTGGGAAACTTTTTTATAGAAAAAACTACATACAGTTAAAACCAGAAGTTTACATACATTAAATAATGCAACAGGAGGTCCCTAAATGAGACTACTTTTTCCTATCTCCTAACATTATAAAACAGGACAGGGTATAATAAGCCCTCTCACAAAGGAAAAATTCACTCATATTAATAATAATAATAATAATAATTTTTATTTATATAGCACCAACATATTCCGCAGCGCTTCACAATACAAAGTTCATGTTTAAACAATCATAAGAAACAATTAGAAAATACAATCTAATACCAAAAACAATACAATACTATACAAAGCATAATACAATACAATAATTAGAGCAAAAAATGACAGCCCTGCTCATAAGAGCTTACAATCTAACAATGAGGTGGGGGTGACAAAGTACAAGTGCTTATTTACAATGATGGTATAGTCGACTTGAGGAGATGGGGAACAGTTAGGAGCAGTATAAGTGGCCCCCACCCATTATTTGTGATCCACTTGAGACTGGTGGAGCGGATAGGCTATGTCTAGATGACTTTGACTAGAGATCATGATAGGCCACCCTAAAAAGATGTGTTTTTAGGGATCGCCTGAAGCTATGTAAGTTGTGGATATACCTAATTTCTTGGGGTAGAGCATTCCAGAGAATTGGTGCAGCTCGAGAGAAGTCTTGGAGCCGGAAGTGGGAGGTTTATTTAATGCAGAAGTGAGTCTAAAGTCAGTTCCAGAGCGAAGAGAACAGGTGGGGTGATAGAGATGAGGGAGGAGATGTAGGGGGTGCTGCACTGTGAAGAGCTTTGTGGGTGAGAACAAGCAGTTTGAAATAGATCCTATAGTGTATAGGCAGCCAGTGCAATGACTAGCACAGTGTGGAGGTATCTGAATAACGATTGGCCAGATAGGTGATCTTGGCTGCTGCATTAATAATGGACTGGAGAGGGGAGAGTCTAGTACGGGGGAGGCCAATTAAAAGAGAATTACAATAGTCAAGGTGGGAATGAATCAGGTCCACAGTGAGGGTTTTTGTGGTTTCTAAGGTGAGAAAGGGGCGAATTCTAGAGATGTTCTTCAAGTGCAAGTGGCAAGAGCGGATGAGAGATTGTATATATGGAGTGAAGGAAATATCAGAGTCAAACATAACACCCAGATAGTTAGCCTGCTGACTAGGCATTATTGTGGTGCCGCACACAGAGAAAAAAAAGTGCAGTTCAAAATATAATACAGTACATGTGAAGTAAATACAACAATTAATCAGCTTAAAAATGTATTTTTTCTTCAAAAAAAGCTGGAGCGATAATATATTTTCATCCCATCTTCATCATCCCGGGTTCCAAGCATCCCATTTTTTTCTGAGACAGTTCTTTTGCCAATAGTCACAGAGAATTCAAAAAGGGAAATCAAGTTTAAAAACACCCATTATGACAATCCCCACCCAATAATAATGACACCTAGACTATACTATCAGGAACCTCTATTTTAAAAAAACATGCCAAATCCAAAATTCTCAATAAAAAGACACATATGCATTTTTTTCTCACTATCTGACATGAAATCAGAATTAACCTTTTCTGTTTTAGGTCAATTAGGATTACCATAATTATATTTGCCAAATGCCAGAATAATGAGAGAGAGAAAGATAGAGAGAGAATTTTTATTACTTTCTGCAAAGTCACAAGTTTACATACATTAAGATTACTATGCCTTTAAATAATTTGGGACAGCTCACATGATGATGTCATGTGTTGGATGCTTCTGATATGTTTATTGGCAACATCTAAATTAATTAGAGACACACTTGTGGATGTATTTCAATGCACACCTGAAACACACATTGCTTCTTTGTGTAGCATCATGGGAAAGTCTAAAGAAATCAGCCAAAATATCATGAAGATAACTGTAGACTTGCACAAGTCTGTATCATCCTTGGGTACAGTTTTCAGATACCTGAAAGTGCCCTGTCCATCTGTACAAACAATTATATGCAAGTACAAACAAGATAGGAATGTCCAGCCATCATACCACTCCGGGAGGAGACGCTTCCAGTGTACCAGAGATGAACAAAACCAAAAGACCTTGAGAAGATGATGGTGGAAGTTGGTAAGATTTTTGTCATTATCCACAGTGTAAAAGGTACTGTATCAACATGGGCTGAAAGGCCACTTTGACAGGAAGAAGCCATTACTCTAAAAGGAACATGATAAGGCCACATTATTTTTTGCAAATGCACACAGAACCAAAGACCTATATTTTTGGAGACATGTCCTGTTTGGCCATAATGACGGTCTTTACTTTTGGAGGAAAAAGGAAGAAGCTTGGAAACCTAAGAACATCATCCCAATTGTAAAACACGGCGGGGTGACAGCATCATGCTGTGAGGTTTGTTTTAGTACAGGAAGGACTGGTGCATTTCACAAAATAGATGACCTCATGAGTGAAAAAGATTATGTGTCAATACTTAAGCAACATCTCAAGATATCAGCAGGGAAGTTAAAGCTTGTGCGGAAATGGGTCTTCCAATTAGACAATGACCCGAA
Organism: Allobates femoralis; assembly: GCA_033576535.1. Taxonomy (NCBI): domain Eukaryota; kingdom Metazoa; phylum Chordata; class Amphibia; order Anura; family Aromobatidae; genus Allobates; species Allobates femoralis. Next base: position 550,946,334 of record JARQOC010000002.1, on the reverse strand, counting down.
GCATATTGCCAAACTGGTTACAAAGTGACTTAAGAATAACAAAGTCAATATTTTGCAGTGGCTATTACACAGCCCTGATCTCAATCCTATTGAAAATATATGGTCAAAGCTTAAGACAGGTGCAAAGAAGGCGACCTACGAACATGGCTAAGTTACTTCAGTTCTGTCAGGTGGAATAGGCCCAAATTCCTACCAACTATTGTGAAAAGCTTGTGGAAAGATATCCAAAATGTTTTACCCAAGTTATACAGTTTAGGGGATATGGTACCAAATACTGATGAAATTTACGTAAGCTTGTGACTTTGAAAAAATTAGTAAAAATGCCTTAAAAGATTATCTCCTTCTCATTATTCTGACATTTGGAAAATATAAATACTTATGGTAATCCTAATTGTCATAAAATGTGAAAGGTTTATTCTGTTTTTATGTCAGATAGTGAGAAAATCATACATATATGTCTTTTTATGTAGAGTATGTAAACCTCTGCTTTCAACTGTAATTTCTATTTCTTGAGTCAGAAAAGTACAATACAACATAATATAGTGGTACCGTGTTAGCCAGAAAAATCGATGTAAATACTTAAGTCCTAAAAAAAAGTTGAGAAAAGTATTCTAGGAGTGATACCTTTATTGGCTAACCAGAAAAATTTTGTTTGTAAACTTTCAAAGCTCACATGGTTCCATCATCAGACAATATTACAAATGGATTACTGAGACATTTAAATACATAATACAGTAGGAGATGAGAAAGGGTTACATACAAATAAGTTACAAATACAACGAGCAAACTAACAGTGATAGACTGATACAGAGGGGAGAGAATTGTGTGCTTACATTCTACAATGGTCCAATGGTGGTGGAGCGCCAGGTCCGATGGTGGTGGAGCGCCAGGCCCAATGGTGGTGGAGTGCCAAGTCCAGTGGTGGTAAGGTGGCACCGTGGTCATTGCAGGTTGTGAGCTGTTCTGAAGAGATGCGTTTTCAGGTTCCGGTTCAGGGTTCTGAGTGAAGGGCACAGTCGGACATTTTGGAGTGCAGAGTTCCAGAGGATGGGGGATGCTCGGGTGAAGTCTTGCAGGTGGTTAGATGAGGAACGTACAAGTGTGGAGGAAAGAAGAGGGTCTTGGGAAGATCGGAGGTTACAAGTTGGATGATATCGGGAAATTAGTTCAGAGATATATGGAGGGGACAGATTGTGGACAGCTTTGTAAGTCAATGTTAGGAGTTTGAATTGGATACGCTGAGGAATTGGGTGCCAGTGGAGAGATTTGCAGAGGGGAGAAGTGGAGGAATAGCGATGAGAGAGGTGGATTAGTCGGGCAGCAGAGTTAAGGACAGATTGGAGAGGTGCAAGAGTGTTGGCAGGGAGGCCATAGAGTGGCAAAGTGGGACGTAATTTATTGTGATAGATAGATAGATAGATAGATAGATAGATAGATAGATAGATAGATAGATTGTGCAACTTTTACAGGCTCATTAAAGCCTTTTTTTTTATCATAATTTGAGTGCTGCCTGACTTCTTTTTTTCTGGATTCATCATATAGCCAGATTCTATATATTTCAGGACTGTTTGCACCAAAAAACGTAAAGTATTATTTGTGCTGTTCCGGTTTCTTTTTGTTTTTTTTTTAGATGGATCAGGTAAGGAAGGAGTGTGAAATGGAGGAAAGATGATGGTTTCAGTTATGTCTACATTGAGTTTTAGGAGGCGACAGGAGAAGAAGGAGGATATGGCTGATAGACACTCTGGGATTCTGGACAGCAGAGAGGTGACATCAGGGCCTGAGAGGTAGATCTGAGTGTCATAGCGTACAGGTTGTACTGGAAGCCATTGCAGTTTATGAGTTGTCCCAGACCAAGGATATAGATGGAAGTTGCCTTCCCTTTGCAGCTAAAACAGCTTCCATTTCTATGAAAGGCTTTCTTCAAGGTTTTGGAGTGTGTCATTGAGAATTGTTGCAAATTTGTTCAAAAGAATGTAAGGTCAGACATTGAGGTCAATAAAAACTTACTCCTAATCTACATTGTTGTTTATTCCATAGGTTTACAGTACGGTTGAGATCAGGTGTTTGTGTAGAAATTATCAAGTTCTTCCACATCAAACTCACTTAACCATGCTTTTGTGGCACTTGGGTTGTGCACTGGGGCACTAAACATAAATTCGCTATGTCCAAACTGTTACCAAAAAGTTGAAAGCATGGAAATGTCCAAAATGTATGCTGAAGTATTAAGATTTCCCATTATTTTAACTATAAAGCTTAGGCCAACCTCTTAATAATCACACAATAGCATAGCTTGGGTCACACATAAGCCCCGGATCCGTTATTGGCATCAGTTTTTTAACTTTATTTTTCTAAGTCCAAAAACTGATGCTAAAAATGGATCCTGGGATCAAGTGTTACTGCATTGTTGAAAAATGCTATTTTTTTTTTTTACTGGACCTGAAAAACGCTGCAAGCAACTGGGTGCAGTTGAAAAACAGATCCGATTTTGCTAGCATTTTTTGGCAAATAATCGCAAAGTCCAATAAATGCATAACTGCACAGAAGGCTCAAAAAACAGCCAAACAAAAAATGGATTTGCTATTGGATCCATGAAAAAAAACTGGCATGTGTGACCCTAGCCATAGTAATGCTTTCTTCGAATTTGCTAAACCCAGATTTGTTCATTAGACTGCAAGACAGGGAAGCGTGATTAAATACACTACATAACGCATTTCTTCTACAGCAGAGTATAGGTGTGTGTGTGCTTTTTTACTACTATTACTACAATTTATTTTTAGCACACCATTGATTCCATGATGTTGTACATGTCAGAAGTGATTACATAAAAATACAATATAAATTACAGTGGACAAAGTAACAATAATGGCCTTGAAGAGAGTGAAGAAGGCTCTGATCTTGAGGACTTACAGTTGACATGGTAACAGGGATGGAGACAGTAGGTTGGGGTATTTTATCAGTGCTGGTGGTGATTAGGTGACAGTGAAGTCATTGCAGGCTGTAGACTTTCTTGTAAAGATGGGATGTCAATTTTTGTATAAAAATTGCAACTGGTATATGATTGGATGTGTCAGAAGTTTGAGGATACGTTACAGTACTGCACTTGACATTTGTCATTATGCCTTGTGACATATGGCTTAAACTCAGCTGCAAACCAAAGAACATTGGTTTTCCTGCAGACATATAATTTCTGTATCTGCTGAACAAATGTTCTTAAAATCACATAGACATATCTCAGACTGCACACACTATGCACATGCCTCATACACAATGAGAATCTCTAAGAGCACACCCCTCTTCTCCCCTTCTTTCTGCTCTGCAATGACGAGCCACACAGCAGACAGATAAGAGAGAAGGGAAGAAGAGTGTAATGATGCATGAATACTCATTCCTTGGGGAGTGGGCAGCAGAGAGATCACTGTGATTGACAGATGGAATTAATATTTTATTTTAAAATTTACAGATTGGAGGGGAGTATAAATAATAGAAATACATCAATAGAGAGAGTTTAGAGAAAGGAATTAGAAAATGATAGCAGTTATGTATGCATTTTGGACCTGACAGATTCCCCTTAAATGACTTCTTTCAATGGTGGCATCCTATTACAGAACTCTAATCAAATTCTGTGAACTGTTTAGCCTTTGTCTCACAAATGATTGTAAAGGTAAACTATATGGCTGTGTACTTCAATTTATACATGTGACAATAGGACTAATTCAAAGTCTTTACTGTAATGATTAAAGCATTACAATCATTTACATTTTTGTTTAATAAATCAATAGTTCACATGAAAATAAGAAACTTTGTAATATATCTTATTAGAAAAATCTGCTTCTTTCTCCTCCTGGATGGTTAATTCTCAAAAATCTCAATTGTCAGGTAATATCTGTCTTAAGTGAATACAGATATTTATATTACCGAGCTAAAAGATGACAGTTGATATTTAAAAGATTCTTCAGAAAAGAGGGAGAGGTGCAATGAGGAGCTCTGCCTGTAGCTCATCCATCCTCCAAGTCTATATGAGTGAAGGGTTAATGACTAGGGATTGGCAAACTGTTTGTTTTTCACCAGGTTCATGACCAGTGTTGTCTTGCTAAAGTAAGCAAACAGTTAGAACACGTAATATACTTACTGTGTAGGCGTTCCCTCTTCCTGCTGTGCTGCAGCTATACGTCACTTCCGGGCCACCCCTTATCTTCTGATCGTATGTGATTGGTTGTTGGAGCCAGTCATGTGAATATTCCCAGAGGATAATAAGAGGCTCAGAAGTGACGCAGCGCAGCAGCACAGCTGAAAGGGAGAATGCAGACTGATAAGTCTAATGAGTATTGTTATTAACTGTTTGCTTACTTTAACAGGTAAACACCGGTCATGAACCCGGAAAAAAACAAACAGTTCGCCCATTCCAATTAATGACCACACTGTGGAACTTCAGAAAACACCAGATTCCAGCACTCCTGGAATCTAATGTCTTCAGAAGTCTGGCAGTGAAGTCATTAACCCTTCATTCTACCGTTGGTTCGTATTTATTTCACTGGGCACTGTGATATGCTTTTATAGTGGTTGTAAAAAAGAGGGTGATATTGTATGAGCGCTACAATTATAACACAGGACACCGCTCTGTAATAATTACCTCAAGGTTTTAATCAATCAATATGGGATTCCAAGTCTCCACAACGCGTTTCAGCGCTTATTGCGCCTTTATCAAGTGATCACTTGATAAAGGCGCAATAAGCGCTGAAACGCGTTGTGGAGACTTGGAATCCCATATTGATTGATTAAAGCCTTGAGGTAATTATTACAGAGCGGTGTCCTGTGTTATAACTGTAGCGCTCATACAATATCACCCTCTTTTTTGCACCGTATATCTTCCCGTCCGGGAAGCGTGATATGAAGCAGCTTGATACACAGGACCTTGCCCATGTCACATAAACACACCCTGCAAGCTGTCACGTGGATCAACAGCGTCCATCTAACAGAATTCTCCGGCATCGGGCCAGCGTGGAGCTCCTGCAGGATCTATCTATACCCACGAACCAGTTGTGCGGTCAGGCACAACTGGACCAGGTGAGCACAGGGGTGTTTTAACCGACCCCCTGAAGCATTTTTAATAGCAGTGTGGCGCAACTTTCTTTTTTCTTTATAGTGGTTGTGACTCATCACAGCCATGTAAGGTGAGCCTTGATAACTCTAATCCTCAAACCTTACTCCCTGATAAGACCCTATTTGCACTTTTTGCCTCCAGTTCTTTTAGTCTGATTGATCCTCCCTATCTAGTCAGAGAAAGAAGCAGATGTCTCTGATAAGATATATTGCAAAGTGTCTTATTTTCATGTGTACTATTGATTTATGACATAAAAGTTAAAATGACCGTTACACTTTAACTTTCGTGTCCTAATAGATTGTCTAAAAATTGCATGTTTAAAATATAACATTCTAGAAACATGCAACTGCCACTAGAGGTAGAATACAACAAGTTCAGTGTATAAAATCATACAGTCATTGCTATACGTTACCTAATGGTGGCAGCAGAGGGTCAGGAAGCAACTTTAATAGCTCCATTGACATTTGATATAGAAGCCCTTCAAAGTCACTTGGTGAAGTAGTTTAGAAAGTTCATTTATTAGTTACGTTAGAGTAAAAAAGAGATGTAATAAGAAATAAAAAAAATTGAGAATTGGACTAAGATCTCCCTTAAAAGAGAGAGCAGGTAAGCTGAAGTTCGAACATGAGATTTGCTGGCTAAAGAATCTCCTCTTTTCCAACAGAGAGATTTAGTCTGAGGAAACCTATTATGAAGCCTGTACATGTAAGTAATCAGGGGTTGTGGATTGGAGAGGTTAATTGGAAAGCAGCATTGCTATAGAATCCTTTAAAATAGTATTGTTTGGTACTCTGCAAAGCTATTTTCATCGAATTTTAGAATTACCATCGTGATTGTTCTGCAACTCTTTTTGGATCAGTTCCTTAAAGAGATGGCACCATTCTCATTTAAAGGGAACCTGCCACCAGGTTTTAGCCATCCCATTTAAGAGCAGCATAATGTAGAAATAGAGACCCTGATTCCAGCGATGTGTCACTTACTGAACTGCTTGCTGTCATTTTAATAAAATTAGTGTTTTCTATGTTGCAGATTTAGCAGTCTGTGTATATGCCAGACTACCTGGCAGCAGGCCATGTAGACTGCTAATGATAATTTCCAGCTGATTAAACAGTGATTTTATTAAAACTACACTGAGAAGCTCAGTAAGTGGACACATCGCTGGAATCAGGATCTCAGGTCCTATATTATGCTATTCTCAGATTAGGTTGCAAAAACCTGGTGACAGGTTCCCTTTAAGCTAACATATCTCTATCTGTATTTAGGGAAAGAATTGTGAGTTTAGGGGAGCATGGACAAAGCTGCCAGGAAATGCCTCTAAGGGTACTGTTACACGTCGCAACATTGCATTTGCAATTTGTTGGTTGCAGTGAAATCATGGACACATTGTTCTATCATGTTGCCGAGTACAAATGTAACAATGTGTCCATGATTTCACTGCAACCAGCAAATTGCCAGTGAAATTGCCTAGCAATATTGCCGCATGTGAAGATACCTTAAGAGTAGTCATCCAAGATGTACTGTATTGTGCACAGATGACTCCTCAAAGTATGTTTTCTCTATAACACTATAGTGTTATTAGGGACACGATATGCAGCTGTAGTAATAGAGCCAGTGTTTGAGGTATGCTTCCAATGACTCATAAATCAGGTTTATTTTAACCTCTTAGTGTTTAGACAAATGTTTTCAAATCTTATGTGTCACTTTACGTGGCAATAACTCTGCAATGTCTCAATATATCCCAGTGATTTTGAGATTGTTTTCGTGGCACATTATGTTTTATGTTGATGGCACATTTTGGTCAATATACTTTGTATTTACTTATAAAAATAGCAAAATTTTGACTAGAATTTAAACATTTTCAACTTTCATTAATTGAAATAGTTACATAAAAAATAGTTATTAAGTAACATTTACCTCATGTCTGCTTTACAACAGCAACATCTGTAAAGTGTTCTTTTATTTTTTTTAGGATATTAGAGTCTAAAATTTGTAGTAGTAATTTTTTTCAAGGAAATCTACAAAAAGCATTTTTTAAGGACTTATAATAATAATATGAATTAATTTATATAGCGCTATTAATTCCATAGCACTTTACATACATCAGTAATGCTGTTCCTATTGGGGTTCACAATCTAAACATCCTATCAGTATGTCTTTGCAATGTGGGAGGAAACTGGAGTGCCTGGACGAAACCCTCACAAACACGGGGAAAACATACAAACTCCTTGCAGATGTTGTCCTTGGTGTGAATTGAACCCATGAACTTGAGACCTCAGTACTGCAAAGGCTGCAGTGCTAACCACTTAAGCCACCGTGCTGCTTTAAAATAAATTTGGGGGATCTATATATTGAAAATCCGCAAAAAGTAATATCATTTTAAAACAGCGCCCCCCCAGAATATTCAAAACTGCTGTCAGGTAGTTTATTAACCCTTAAGCTGCTGTTAATAAAAAGTAGCTTGAGAGATAGAAAATTCTTATTTTTACTACCGAAATTTTTATAACTACTGAACAGGTCACTATAGCAGACAGACTCTAATGTTATTATTTGGCTGTGAATTGCCATAGAAAGCATCAGGACCGTGCAATCCTGACCTCAGGATGCTGATGAGGTTAAAGAGGGAGTCTTCAAAATTCTGTTAACCATCTGGATCCCATAGTCACAATTGAAAGCAACATTCAAAAGGCTAAATGGCTATGGATGGTGCACACACCAATCTCGACTGATGCAGCAGGATTCCATCTACAGGGTGGGCCATTTATACGGATACACCTAATTAAAATGAAATGGTTGGTGATATCAACTTTCTGTTTGTGGCACATTAGCATATCAGAGGGGGAAATCTTTTCCGGATGGGTGGTGACCATGGCGACCATTTTAAAGTCGGCCATTTTGGATTCAACTTTATTTTTTTCAATGGGAAGAGGATCATGTGACACATCAAACTTATTAAGAATTTTATAGGAAAAGCAATGATGTGCTTGGTTTTATTGTAATTGTATTCTTCCATGAGTTATTTTCAAGTTTTTCTTTGTTTACAGCCATTGACATGTCACAGAGGTTAACACGTGAGGAGCAGATAGAAATTGTGTTGATGTCTGGTGAATGCAGTACCTGGGTCACTGCAGTAGAGTGAAATGCAAGACACCCTATGAGACCACCTATCTCCCATGCTACCATAAGCAATCTGCTTGCCAAATTTCATAAAACAGATTCAGTGTTGGATTTGCTAAAATGTGGACACAAGAAAACTGTCACTAATGAAGAAACATTAGTGGCTGTCCTAGCTTCATTCAGCAAGAACCCACAGCATAGCACTCGCTGTAAGTCACTGGAGAGTGGCATCAGTCGAACATCACTTCGACAGATATTAGCTACTCACAAATTGCACCCTTACAAATTCCTGCTGCTGCAGCATCTCAACAAGGATGACCCAGATCGGCGTATTGAATTTGCAGAATGGGCAAAATAAAAGTTGGAACAGGACCCTCTGTTTACACAGAACATTATGTTCAGTGATGAGGCAAACTTTTTTGTGAATGGTGAAGTAAAGAAATAAAACAACCGCTATTGGTCTGGCACTAATCCACAGTGATTAGATCCCTCCAAGACTGTTGGAACACAAAAATTGATGATATGGTGTGGTTTATGGGGTACAAAGATAGTGGGGCCATTCTTGATTAATGGAAACCTCAATGCCACTGGATATCTGAAATTGCTACATGATGATGTGTTGCACTTTTTATGCACTGAAGATGGCAAATTCCCTGAGTTTTTCCAACAAGATGGTGCTCTATGATATTGTGGGTGTCAGGTCCAAGCATTCCTACATGGACAGTTTCCTAGAAAGTGGATTGGCCATCGTGGGCCAGTTGAATTGCCACAAAGGTCTGACCCCCTTAGACTTTTATTTTTGAGGTCATCTGAAGGCAATTGTCTATGCTGTGAAGATACGAGGTGCATCTGAAACAACGGATACTGGAAGAATGTATTAGCATTTTTTCTCCGGTGTTGCTATCAGTGTGTCAAGAGTGGGAGAAGAGGGTTACATTGACAATCCAACACAATTGGGAGCACTTTGGAAACATTTTGTAAGTGGTCATAAACTTAAAGTTACATAAAATAAAGTTACATTAAAACCAAGTACACCATTTTTTTTCTTATGAAATTCTCAATAAGTTTGATGTCTCACATGACCCTCTTCCCATTGAAAAAACAAAGTTGGATCCAAAATGGCCAACTTCAAAATGGCCGCTATGGTCTCCACCCATCTGGAAATGTTTTCCTCCCTCCCATATACTAATGTGCCACAAACAGGAAGTTGATATCACCAACCATTCCATTTTATTTAGGTGCATCCACATAAATGGCACACTCTGTATAGTGCGCAGCTAAGTGCACTACTGGACATGAGGAATTGCAAAAAAAAAAAAATAATAATAATTTTTTACATACGTGACTGGCATAATTGGTTTGTAAGTGAGATTGACTGTGTCAGAAAGTAGTCTTTCACAAACCCACTTGGCACTGTTGGATAGGAAAGAGCTTAAAGTACCACCCCAGTACTTTTCTTTAAAGCACTGGAGTAGCACTTTAAATCTAAGCTCCCTGACAAATTCTAACCTTCTGGCAGCTTCACCTTTTATTGATGCCGCTTTGGTTCAAGCTTTTGACTGGCCAGGAGTCAGAAGTTAAAATAAAAGAAGGGGGGGAACAAGAGGCGCCAATAGTGCCCTATCACTATGGCACTGAATGTAGAGGTGGTGAAAAAAAGGATCCACTCACCTGTGGCAGTTGTGACACCCACAACTGGTTTGAAGGTGTACAAATGATAGTTTCCAGATGGCTGCTGCTGGACTTCCACCGTCCACTCAAATGTGGAGACACATCAATTTGCAGGGAAGAAATGGTGTATCACGGTCCGCGCTGCCAAAATCATCACTCCAAAGAACTGCACATGAAGATGGAACTTCAAAAGGAACTCTTTTATTGCCTCCTACGCGTTTCGGTGCCCTCCTGGCACCTTCCTCAGGGATACCTGAGCACTGAGGGAGGTGCCAGGAGGGCACCAAAACGCGTAGGAGGCAATAAAAGAGTTCCTTTTGAAGTTCCATCTTCATGTGCATTTCTTTGGAGTGAGTGATTTTTGCAGCGTGGACCGTGATACACCATTTCTTCCTGCAATTCGAGGAGTCAGAAGTTAAATCACAAGTTCCCAATCAATCTCAATGAGAGCAAGAATTAGACTCTCATTAGAGATTTATCAAGTTATGACTTCTGGCGTGCTATATAAGACACTGGACGTGCCGGAAGGTCACAAAACTCTAGAGATTGACTCGAGTGACGGCAAAAGGAGATGAAAACCACCGCAAGGTGAGTATAATTTAGGGAGCAGTAACTTATATTTAAAGCACCATTGCAGTGGTGCAATTAAAAGACTAAATGCTGGAGTGGTGCTTTCAAACAGGTAATTTGAAACAACTGGACTTGAAGAGACTTTCAGTGTTAAATCCCGAGTTAAGGATCACTCAGGAAGGTTGTATCCATGTTATGAATTAAATAGGTTACATGATCAAACATTACCATCTGTATCTGTATAAGAGAAGTTTTTCTTACAAGCAGATTATCTTACCTAAATGAACTTCATCATGTATGTGAAGGGGATTTGGAGTTATATGTATTTGAAAATGTTCTGCTGCCTTTAAAGATATAGAGAGAAATTTAAACTGACAGAAGTTTTGAACTAGATTCTAACAAAAAATAGATCAGTGTAGATGTTCATTTTACCGTAAATAAACCATATCACTGATGTGCTGATTCTTGATATTTCCACTATCTATGCAATGTGTCAACCAATATGAATAAAAGTTATTGAACAATAAGTGGAAAATGTATTTTACTTTACAACTGTACTACAGTGTTTATGCTCACAATTGTAAATTCATGATGACCACAGCATCTAGTATTTTACAGCATAAATAAATCTGTATTGTATTGGCGTTTGACTGTATTTTATAAGGTTAGAGTACATGCTATAATCTGTATTTTACACTTAAATAGTATATTTTACAACATCCATATTATGTGCCCGTTTTACAATTCTTTGTACTGCATATATGTCTGTAAAATAGTAAATGCTACGAGAGGTGCGCATAACATCTTTACTATTTTATTCTCTTTTCCTCTATCTGATTTGCACAGAAGCCATTTATTTTATCTTTCCTGCAAACGTTCTATATTTCTGGTGAATTAAAGTACAGTCAGCACTTTCCATTTTTTATAGAAATGCTAATAAACATAAATGACAGGTAAAGACATCTGTAGCAATGAAGAAACTGCAAGATGTAACATATTGTGCCTGAAGGGCAAATGACTGAATAACACCAAGTCCATAAAACTAGAACACTGGAATACCTGATTTTACTTCTCTTATTATAGAAAATGTCTTATAACATTGGTTAAAATAGCATTTGTATTCACCAAGAAATGACAACTTTTTGTAAGTAGTTATCTGTATCAGCTATGTGGTGTTTCTGCTTATTGCTTTTTTTTTTTAAATTCATCCATTATATGTATTAATTCTAATTGCAAGTATATCTGAATTTGCTATTAAAAAAGTTGTCACATTTTTAATAAACCTTTCTTATATGTTTTGAAGACAATTGAGCATAATAATGAGGACCTATCTTTAGACAGCAATATATACTCTGTCATACCCTTCCCACCCATGTATCACATTTATTCTAGGGAGGCTGCAAGCTGGTATTTTTAGATTGGAACGGTCCAATAACTTCGACCTTCCAGCCTACAGCTGTCTGCTATATATGGTTTTTATGTTTCAGTTCAACTGATCCTTTCTCAAGCAAACATTCATATGTCAAGCAGATACTAGTGCATCTCAATTGATTAGAAAATCATCAAAAATCAATGTCATATTGCCGTGTTTCAGAGCGTTTCTGGGATCTCTGAAACAAGTTGACTAATAAATCATTGTTTATATTCACCCTTTGATGTCTCATGGAATACAACAGCGAGATTTTTAACCCTTCATCCTCCCTACTCTATATGCACCACGCTACGGACTGCAGCAGCCGTGATATGCTTTTATAGTGGTTCTGACTCTCACAACCACAAAAGTTGAAGCCTCTGATACCTATTTAGGTCATATTTTATCTCTCAGACCCTTCATCTTCCCTACTTTAACTTTCTTAGATATTGACCTTTGGGTTTTTATTGGCTGTAAACCATATTCATCAACATTTACTGAAATAAACACTTGAAAAAGATCACTCTGTAATAACTCTATATAAAATACATGTTTCACTTTATGTATTGAATTACTAAAATAAATTAACTTTTTTATGATATTCTAATTCATTGAAATGTACTAGTACATATAGCCATACAAATTAAGAAACTTATTATCATTGCATTAAGAAATTCATGAAAATACAGTTAAGTGCATGTAAATAAATAGATCACATCAATGTATGGCAGCATTACAGTGCATAATATACATCAGTGGTCCCCAACCTTTTTTGCACCAGGGACCGGCTTCATGCAAGACCATTTTTGCATGGCCCGGCAAGGCGGGGTGGCACTGGGGCAGGGCTTTGGTCATATGGAGCGGAACTATGTAGAGGGTTGGAGTTTAGTACCCTGTTTCCCAGAAAATAAGTATGTGTCTTATATAAATTTTTGCTCCTAAAGATATGTTAGGTCTTATTTTAAGGGAATGTTTTAGTCTTCCATGATCCCCATCATCCCCATGCAGCCCCAATATTCCTATCAACCCCTTGACCTTGCAGTCCCCATCATTCTCTTGCAGCCCATAATATCCGCATAATCTCCATGCAGCCCTCAACATCCATTTGCAGCCCATAATATCCTAATAATCCCTTGCAGCTCCCAATTATGATACATGCAAAGAAAACCACACACCACACCTTACATACTTTTCTCACCGATCCTCCAGTGTCGCTCTCAGCTCCTTGCCTCAGATGCCATCAGCTTATTAGAGGCTCGCATCTAACATCATGCAATGACGTTAGCTGTTGGCCTCTGATTGGCGGTTGGCTGCTGGCCTATGATTGGGGTGGGGAATCAGGCCAGGAGCTGGTGCCACCACAAAGTACAAGGCACACTTTCATTGTGTAGTGCTGGTCTGTGGCTGCGCTGCGGAAGGTAGACAACTTTGGCACTCTTCCAATTGTTAAAATCCATTTTATTGTGATATATTAACCCCATAGCAATTGTCTTCCAACTTTAGACAACAGACAAATTAGGGTACTTATGCCTTGCTGCTGTCTTTTGATGGTAGGAAGGAATAGGCCTTTCACGCCTCTCAGTGCCCAAAAATCTCTGAGTTTCAGCTACCGCGGTTAGCTTAGGCCCTGCAGATTAGAGATGGGCGGTGTTCGACTCAATTCTTCGCCAATCTCAAATTCAAGTTGTTTTTGGCGTGTTTGAGTCATTTGCCGAATTCGAACAATTTGGTTCATATTCGGCAGTTCTAGAAGCTGTTCGATTTTGGTTCGAAAATGCGGTCAGAAAACCGAATCTGCTGCACTTTCGCCAAAAGTAAACAGCTGTTAAGAAAATAAAGTGTTAAAAAAAAATGTATGCTCTTCCTGTCCGGGCGGTCCACCGATGGCTCTGGCAAGGTCCTGCTGGTGATAGGACCTGTGGTGATGTCAGAAAACCGGTCACATGACCAGAGTTCCCGCGATAGCCGGTTTTTGTGACGTCAACACAGGTCCTATCAGCAAGAGGACCTTGCCGGAAAGGTTAACCTAGACATTTTTAATTAAGTAAAACAAAGTGTTCAAAAAATAAAAAAGTCTATTTTAACCTTTCCGGCAAGGTCCTCTTGCTGAAAGGACCTTGCCAGAGCCATCGGTGGCCTGCCGGACAGGTGAGCATACATTTTTTTTTATTTTTAACACTTTATTTTAATTAATTTCACTTACGCAATGTATGTCTATACACAATGCGCCCAACATAGCTGTTTCTTTAGTGTTCCAGGGTGTTCGACGAACATTCAATGAACATTCGGCGAACACCCGCTGATTCGACAAATTGAATCAAACACGAACACTAGGGTGGTGGCTCATCTCTACTGCAGATAGTGAATCGACACCTTTTTCTGAATACCTGGAACTTGATGACTGGTATACTGCTTAAACCAGTAAAGAAGTAAACTGGTAAATCCATTTACCAGTCATCACATTAAAAAAAGTAATCGCCGGTAAAAAATGCTTTCTCTTTCATCCTACATAAAAACACATGTCGGATGGAATAGAAAGATCAACCCCAAGACCCCCAAGACCCCCGGTAACAAAGATCTCCCACCCCAACACCTCCCTTGGAGCATCACATAATAGCGGTGGTGGGCAGGAAAACCTGCATCTTCATGCAATGTGACATGGTTACACATGTTAGATCACATGGAAATCACATTCCCTGGTGCCCTTCAGTCCCTTCTGGTTCCCCCCACAAGTTTCGGCAGCCTCCAGCCCTTGCATCTCGCTCCTCCCGCCCCTAGTACCAGCACATGTCACAGCTTCCTGTGATGATCTATTTGATGTGATGCACCAAATATCAGATCAAATACATCTTTCAATGTGATGACCCCCTCTGCTTCTCCTCCATTCCCCTGGGCACATGACAGGATCCCCAGTCAAGCCCCTGCCTCCCTCCTCCTGCCCGGTAACTGTACATGCAGTTGCCTCCTCCTCTGAAACTCCAATCACTCTGATGTGACCAAACTTCAGATCGGATGGAGTTTGCAGCCCCCCCGTCCCCCAGTCAGGTCCCGACCCCCTCTCGCTCCTCTTACCTGCGATCCTGCCTTTGGTCCAGAGATCCTGGGATCCTGGTGTCTCTCCTTCTGTCTACAGCACCCTGTGAGAGTGCCTCTTCTGTGTGTGCTTCCCTGTGTGCATGCCCTCCCAGGGGAATGATAGGGTGTGAACTCATCCTGGGGTCACACAGGGGTTAACTGTGATCTGCATGGTGATCTGCTTTAGAATTCACCATGAAGATCACAGTTAACTCCTGTGTGACCCAAGGATCATGATGGGTCATGAACTCAGTGAGTTTATGACTCATTACGATCCTCAGGTCACACAGAGGATAAATATGATCTTCATGGAGATCTGCTGTAGAGATTACCATGACGGTAACAATTAACCTTTGTGTGACCCAAGGATCATGGCCTGTCTTGAACTCACTGAGTTCATGACCCTTCATTCATTCCTCTGGGAGGGTGCCTGCTCTTATAGCATTTGGGGGATGCCCCCAGATGCTATAAGAGTGAGTCTACTGGACAACATTGTAGAGTAATGAAGATGGGGTCTAAATATCTGTTTTTATTTTTTTTTCTAGTAAAAATATTTTTCACTGTGTAGTTTATTCTTTACTATTTACTAGAGATTCCTAATGGTTGGGTCTAATATACGACCCAAAAATATGAATCTGAGGCTTAGTTCCAGCTGCCAATACAAAGCTGGCATTAACCCCTTAATACCCAGTTTGTCACCACTACAAGACAGCTGGAAGAGTCGGATACAGCACCAGAAAATGATGCTTCTATGAATGCGTCATTTTCTGGGGTGGCTGCAGGCTGCATTTTGCAGCAGGGAGGCTCAGAAAGCATAGGTCTTACTATGCTGAGAATTGCAGATCCCAGTTGCCTATTTGTACCTGGCTTGACCAAAATTATGGCAAATCTCAACGTCATTTTTTAAATTATTTTATTAAACAATTGTTAAAAAAAGGCTTCCCCATATTTTTGGTTTCCAGTCAGGTAAAACTAAGTAGCTGTGGTTGGTGGCAGCCCATACCTGCCCACTGTACCATGCTGGGGTCAAAAATACGGCAAAGCCCCACACTGTTTTTAAAATATAATAATATAAAAAACGTATTTTTGATTACCAGCCCGATAACACCAGGCATGTGGGGGGTGGGTGGCAGCCCATATTTACCTGCTGTACCTGGGCTGGTGACCAACAATACAGCGGAGCCCCACATTACATTATGACGTCTTGAAACCCTTTTTATCCCCAGCCTAACCTAGCTTTATTCATTCACAACAGTGACAAATGCTCAAAAAAATGCAGCAAAATCTGCATGAAAAAACACAACAAATCGCACCCTTGGCACAACAATTATTCTTCTGCAGTTTTTTCTGCAGGTGCAGATTTCTGAAAGCGCAAAATCTGCAACACTATTTTCTAGTCGGCACATGGCCTAAGGGTATGTTCACACAATTAGTATTTGCAGCTGTTTGGACGCAGTGTGTTATCACTACGTCAAAACCTCTGTGTTGTGCAGTACAAGCACAGTAGATGGGAAGGAAAAGGAGACAATTGGATATCTTGCTCAAGTCATTTTCTTTGCCCATTGTGCTTGTTTTGTGCACAGCATTAACTGAACCGCAGAGTGATTTTCCATGCCACTAATTGACCTCAGCATGTCAATTTAGCGATGCGGAGTCAAAGGCGATCTCAGTGGTTGAATGCCGGGAAAAGCAGTTGTGGGCATGGGTGGCTGCATTCATCTGCAGAGAACCCTAGTGTCCCAGCAGGATAGGAGACCCTGTGCCCAGGATGCAGTGTTTTCAGATTTTGTGCGCATAAAATGAGACGTTTTGTGTGAAAATTTTTTTTAAATGTTTAATATGATGACGACCAATTGTAATTAAATTATGTGAAGTACCTATGGGTTCCAAATGCTCACTATACCCCTGGATAAAATCATTGAGGGGCGTAGTTTCCAAACTGCAGTCATTTGTGTGAGGTTTTTGCTAGCAACCCTTCATACGCAACATGGTACCCGCGAACTATTTCAGCTTTTCCAAAATTCAAATACGGCTCCTTCCTACTGAGCCCTCCCATTTGTCCAAACAGAACTTTTTGTCAACTTGCGGGATATCATTAGGCTCACAAGACAGTGGTTAACAAACTATTGAGTCTACTTTTTGATGTTACCTCTTGTAAAAGTCATACTTTTGCTGCTAAAACAACACTTTTGTGAAAAAAAGAATTTTGAATATGATGACCTATTGTTATCAAATTCTGCGAAGTACCTGTGGGTTCAAATTGTTTACTATTCACCTAGATATAATCTTTGTGAGGTCTGGTTTCCAAAATGAAGTCACTTGTGGGGGGTTTCTGCTGTTTAGCTACTTTAGTGGTCTAGGAAAAGCAAGATGGTGCATTTATTTCATATTTTGTCATCCGATTTGTCATGCTATCCCTTGAAAAAGTGAATAAATTGAGACTAAAGCAACATTTTTAGGTAAAATTTAAATGTAGTTCTTTTTTCATTCCACTGTGCATCCATTCTTGTGAAGCAGTTACATAGTTTTTAAGCAACATAGGAACATAGTTTTTAAGGTTGAAGGAAAACTTTAAGTCCATCTAGTTCAACTCATAGCCTAACATGTTGATCCAGAGGAAGGCAAAAAAAAACCATGTGGCAACACTAAGCTCCACATTGGGGAAAAAAATTCCTTCCTGACTCCAGATATGGCAATCAGACTAGTTCCCTGGATCAACACCCTATCAAAGAATCTAGTATATATAACTGGTAATATTATAGTTTTCAAGAAAGGTATCCAGGCCCTTATTAAATGTTAGTAGTGACTCACTCATTACAACATCATGTGGCAGAGAGTTCCATAGTCTCACTGCTCTTACAGTAAAGAATCCGCTTCTATGATTATGATTAAACCTTCTTTCCTCCACACGTAGAGGATGCCCCCTTGTCCCAGTCTCAGGCCTAAGAGTAAAGAGATCATTAGAAAGGTCTCTGTACTGTCCCCTCATATATTTATACATTATTATAAGATCACCCCTAAGCCTTCGTTTTTCCAAGCTAAATAACCCCAAGTTTAATAACCTGTCTTGGTATTGCAGACCCCTTAGTCCTCTAATGACTTTTGTCGCTCTTCTCTGCACCCGCTCTAGTTCAGCTATGTCTTTCTTATACACCAGAGACCAAAATTGTACACAGTATTCTAAGTGTGGTCGCACTAGTGACTTGTATAGAGGTAAAATTATGTTCTCCTCATGAGCATCTATGCCTCTTTTAATGCATCCCATTATTTTATTTTCCATTGCAGCAGCTGCCTGACACTGGCCACTAAATGTGAGATTGTCATCTACCCATACACCCAGGTCTTTTTCAGTGACAGTTTTGCCCAGTGTTTTATAATTAAGCACATAATTATACCTTTTGTTTCCTCTGCCCAAGTGCATGACTTTACATTTATCCCCATTAAAGCTCATTTGCCATTTAGCAGCCCAAGCTTCTAGTTTACATAAATCCTCCTGTAATATAAAATTGTCCTCCTCTGTATTGATTACCCTGCAGAGTTGAGTGTCATCTGCAAATATTGAGATTCTACTCTGTATGCCCCCTACAAGGTCATTAATAAATATATTAAATAGAAGCAGGCCTAACACTGACCCCTGTGGTACCCCACTGTTAACTGTGACCCATTCTGAGAGTGTTCCATTAATAACCACCCTTTGTTTCCTATCACTAAACCAGTTCTTAACCCACTTACACATATTTTCCCCTATCCCCATTGCCCTCATTTTATGTATCAACCTTTTGTGTGGCACCGTATCAAAAGCTTTTGAAAAGTCCATATACACCACATCCACTGCATTTCTTTGGTCCAGTCCAGAACTTACTTCTTCATAGAAACTTATCAGATTAGTTTGACAGGAACGGTCCCTCGTAAAACCATGTTGATAATGGGTCATGAGGTTATTTTTCTTCAGATACTCCAGTATAGCATCTCTTAGAAAACCCTCTAGGATTTTACCCACAGTAGAGGTTAAGCTTACTGGCCTATAATTTCCAAGTTCAGTTTTTGTCCCCTTTTTGAATATTGGCACCACATTTGCTATACGCCAGTCCTGTGGTACAGACCCTGTTAATATGGAATCTTTAAATATTAAAAATAATGGTCTATCTATAGTATGACAGTACTTAATTCCTGCAGCACTCTGGGGTGTATCCCATCCGGGCCCGGGGATTTGTCAATTTTAGTGATTTTTAGACAATGTTGCACTTCCTCTTGGGTTAAGCAGGTGACATTTAATTGAGAATTTTTGTTATCACTGATCATATTGTCTGTCATGGGATTTTCTTGTGCAAATACTGTTGAAAAAAAGTCATTTAGCATATTGGCTTTTTCCTCATCCTCATCCACCATTTCACCCAGACTATTTTTAAAGGGGCCAACGACATCATTTTTTAGTTTCTTACTTTTTATGCAGTTAAAAAATATTTTGGGATTATTTTTACTTTCTCTGGCAATGAGTCTCTCTGTCTCAATCTTTGCTGCCTTGATTTGCTTTTTAAAAATGTTATTTAATTTTCTGTATTTATTTAATGCCTCATCACTACCTACTTGCTTTAATTCCCTAAATGCTTTCTTTTTGTCACATATTGCACCTCTTACCGCTTTATTTAGCCATAGTGGTTTCCTCCTATTTCTAGCATGCTTATTCCCATAGGGTATATATTGTGCACAGGTCCTATTCAGGATGCTAATAAACATCTCCCATTTGCTTTGTGTACTTTAATGTCTCAGGACATCGTCCCAGTTTTTTGCTCTAAGATCATCTCTCAACCGTTGGAAATTTGCCTTCCTGAAGTTTAGTGTCCTTGTAGCCCCTCTACTACACATCTTAGTAAAGGATACTTGAAAGCTTATTAAGTTATGATCACTATTACCCAAGTGACCTCCAACCCGTATATTTGATATGCGGTCTGGCCTGTTGGTTAACATTAGGTCCAGCAGTGCCCCCCTTCTTGTTGGGTCCTGAACCAGTTGTGAAAGGTAATTGTCTCTCATAGTTTTCAAAAACTTATTACCTTTGCTGGACCTGCAGGTTTCTGATCCCCAATGTATTTCAGGGTAGTTGAAGTCCCCCATAATAATGACTTCTCCCTGAGTCGCTGCTTCATCTATTTGCTTTATGAGGATATTCTCCCCCACTTCCATTATTGTTGGGGACTTATAACAAACCCCTATCAGTAATTTATTATTTTTTCCCCCTCCCCTTATCTCCACCCACAGGGACTCTACATTTCCATTAGATTCACCTATATTATCACGCAGGATGGGTTTTAAGGATGATTTTACGTATAAACATACACCTCCTCCTCGCTTATTTGTACAGTCATTTCTGAACAGACAATAGCCCTGTAAATTAACAGCCCAGTCATGGCTCTCGTCCAGCCAAGTCTCCGAAATCCCCACCATGTCATAATTATTTTCCAACAAAATCAATTCTAATTCCTCCATTTTGTTGGTGAGGCTTCTGGCATTAGTATACATGCACTTTATTCATCTCTCTTTACCTCTATTCCTTCCTACTATATTGACTGTTCTAACCCCACCCCCCATGCCACCCCCAATTTTATTACTTGTGCCCAGGTTACTATTTACACTATCTTCCCCTCCTATTCAATGAATACCCTCCCCCCCAATCCCTAGTTTAAACACTCCTCCAACCTTCTAGCCATTTTCTCCCCCAGTACAGCTGCACCCTCCCCATTGAGGTGCAGCCCGTCCCTAGCATAGAACCTGTAGCCAACAGAGAAGTCGGCCCAGTTCTCCAGGAACCCAAACCCCTCCTTCCTACACCAATTCCTGAGCCACTTATTTATCTTCCTAATCTCCCTTTGCCTCTCTGGTGTGGCACGTGGTACAGGCAGTATTTCAGAGAATACGACCTTGGAGGTCCTTGCCTTAAGCTTGCAGCCTAATTCCCTGAAATCATCTTTAAGGACCTTCCACCTACGTCTAACTTTGTCATTTGTGCCAATGTGCACCATGACTGCTGGGTCCTCACCAGCCCCTCCAGTAATCTGTCAACCCGATCAGCGATGTGCAGGACCCGAGCGCCAGGTAGGCAGCACACTGTTCGACGATCCCTGTCTTTGTGACAGATTGCCCTATCTATTCCCCTAATAATTGAGTCCCCCACTACCAGCACCTGTCTGGCCTGCGCTTCTCTCCTGTTTTCCCCCTTACTGGAGCAGACACTCCTCTGGCTTTCAGAGGTCATGCCCTGCTGCAGCAGTGCTGTACCTGAACTCACACCCCCCTCATCTGCCAACATAGCAAATTTATTGGGGTGTGCCAGATCAGGGCTAGCCTCCCTGGCACCCATCCCTCTACCCCGCCTTCTAACTGTCACCCAACTAGATACCTCACGGTCCTGCAGCTCCATACTACCATCCTCCCCCACATCTATCCCATTGAGCAGCTGTTCAGTGAGCAGCAGACTCCTTTCCATATTGTCTATGGATCTCAGCGTTGTCAGTTGTTCATTTAGATCCAGTATCTGGGCTTCTAAATGCACAACGTACTCACATCTCACACAGCAGTATGCACCCTCGACCGGCTGTTCAAGGAATGCATACATGTGGCAAGATGTACACTGGGTGGCATTGCCAATCATGGAGCTCATTTCCTAATGGGGATTTCACCAGACAGAAATGATAAGTAAAAAGAAATGAAAAGTATTAATTAAATACAACCTGCAATTCAGTAAGTCCTCCCTTCCAAACTCCCTGAATCCAAAGTCACTGAATCACAAGTCACACACTTACTTCCGTCAGCACTTGCGCTCCGTCACACTCAGCTCGTTTCACACTCGCTAGAAAATCAGATTTAAATCTTTTTTTTTTTTTTTTTTCCTTAGCAGAAAATCAGCCTACAGCTCAGTGTACTTCCAAAGGACTGAAGTCCCAACCAGCTGCTTCTCATAAACCCTTAATTATGCACCCCCACCCTTAATTAACCCCTTGTAAGTATAGCTACACCACAGCTACACCACAGGTTTTAAGTGCAAAGTAGTTAACCCTTTAACTTACAGGTAGTAAAATAAGAGACTATAGTTGAGGGGTTAATTGTCTTCTTGGATGTTTTGAGTAGCTTGAGGGGTGCAGTTTTTCGAATGGCATCATTTTTGGGTGTTTTCTGTCATATAGACCCCTCAAAGTAACTTCAAATGTGATGTGTTTGTAAAAAAATTATTTAGTAAATTTTGTTGGAAAAATTAAAAATTGCTGATAAAAATTGAACCCTTCTAACAAAAAAATTGTTTCCAATATCGTTCTGATCTTAAGTAGACATAGGGGAAATGTTATTTATTAATTATTTGGTGAGATATAACTCTCTGGTTTAAGGGCATAAAAATTCAAAAATTGAAGATTACAACATTTTCAAAAATGTTGCCAAAAGTAAGTTTTTTTTCACAAATAAACACAAAAAATATTGTTCTAAATGTTCCACTAACATAATGTCCAATATGTCATGAAATGAACAATCTTAGAACCTGTGGAATTCATTGAAGCGTTCCAGAGATATAACCTCATAACGTAACACTTGACAGAATTGCAAAAAATAGTCTGGTCATTAGAGTTGGAATTGGCAAGTGATTATAAGCAACTTTCACATATACTTAATGAAATCAGTAAGGAAAGCATTACAAAAAAAACTTCCATAGATGTCCTCAGCAGGCTGTGTGTGAAGTTTATTCTCAGTCACCTCTGTCTTCAGGGGGCGTGGCCTAAAGTTCATTCACAACACAGATAAGACCACTGTCAAATTACCTCATGCCAGCATCCTGCTGAGCTCAAACTGCTGGGAGATCTTATCTGACTCCTTGTTCACATGGCCTCTGCTCTGTGCTCTGTGATAAAACCCAGCAGAGGCCATGTGATCAGATAAGGCCAGGATTCAGATAGGATCTCCCAGCGGCTGTTTGAGCTCAGCAAGATGCCTGCTTGAGATAATTTGACAGTTTTATCTGTATTGTGAACTCAGATTAGGCAACCCCCTGAAGAAAGAGATAACTGAGGATGAGCTTTACACACAGCCTGCTGAGGACATCTTTTGGAATTTATTTTAATGCTTTCCTTCTTGATTTCATTAATAAAGTATATGTGAAATTTGAATATAGTCACTTGCTCTACATTACTATTAAATAAAAATTTAAATGACGGTTAAACTTTAAGCATTCACACGGTCGGCCATTTATATGGTTGCACCTAAATAAAATGAGAATGGTTGGTAATATCAACTTCCTGTTTGTGGCACATAAGTATATGGGAGGGGGAAACTTTTCCAGATGGGTGGTGGCCATGGTGGCCATTTTGAAGTCAGCCATTTTGGATCCAACTTTATTTATTTCAATGGGAAGAGGGTCATGTGATACATGAAACTTATTGAGAATTTCATAATAAAAACAATGATGTGCTTGGGGTTAACGTAACTTTATTCTTTCATGAGTTATTCACAAGTTTATGACCACTTATAAAATGTGTTCAAAGCGCTGCCCATTGGATTGTCAATGCAACCCTCTTCTCCCACTCTTGACACACTGATAGCAACACCGCAGAACAAATGCTAGCACAGGCTTCCAGTATCTGTTGTTTTACATGGTACACATCTCGTATCTTCACAGCATAGACAATTCCCTTCAGATGAGGGATGAGGCAAACTTTTTTGTGAATGGTGAAGTTAACAAACAAAACCACAGCTAATGGTCTGACACTAACCAACAGTGGATAGATCCCTCCAAGACTGTTGTAATACAAAAATTGATGATATGGTTTGGTATATGGGGTACAAAGATAGTGGGGCCATTCTTCTTCAATGGAAACCTCAATGCCACGGCATATTTAAATCATATATCAATTTCAGATATCCAGTGGCATTGAGGGTTCCATTGATGAAGAATGGCCCCACTATCTTTGTACCCCAAATAACACACCATACCATCATTTTGTGTGTTCCAACATTCTTGGAGGGATCTATCCACTATTGGTTAATGTCAGACCAATAACAGTTGTTTTGTTTGTTAACTTCAATATTCACAAAAACGTTGATATCACCGATCATTCCCATTTTATTTAGGTGCATCCATATAAATGGTCAACCCTGTAGATGCCACTGTTGCAATTGACAGCAGCATCAAGGGGGTTAAATGGCCATAATTGAAGCTAAAACTAATTTTTTACAGCAAGGTGTTAGTTTTTTTATAAAGCAGGTGAAGTCCACTGCACTTTCACCCATTAGGTAGCATTATTCGCTTAACCTTCAGCACTGAAAAAAAGCATTGCTGAGGTTTATTAAAGGGAAGTTGTCAGAGAGTTTATGCCCCCTTGTTATCACTGTCTGTCCCTGTAGCTTTATAATACTAGTCTAACCATCCCTGTCTGAGCCCATAGTGAAATGTGAAAGGTGAAAAAAAGCATTTATACATTTACATTTTCTTATGTGAATGAGGCAGTTAGTCTATATCTTGGAAGAGGTAGACTGTCGGGCAGGTTAATAGTTAATTCACCATTAACTTGCATGTCTAAAGGACCTGTGTGATGTACCGATCATGTGACCATTGTTTGTGGAGCTAAGTGAGCAAACACATATTGTGCTATGGGGACTTAGCTCCACCTATTACAGTCACATGATTGTGTCATCACATCAGGTCTTGCAGCATGTTCTGATACCCAGAGAAACAGCTCACCAATAGAGATGAGCGATGTTCGATTTGAATAGTTCGCCAATCTCAAATTAGAGTTGTTTTTGGCGCTATTCAAGTCATTCTCCGAATTCGAACAATTTGGTTCAAATTCGGCGAATATCGAACATGTTCGATTTTGGTTCGAAAATGCGGCAGATGCGGTCAGAAAAACCGCATCTGCCGCATTTTGAGCCAAAATAAACATTACCTAAATTAAATAAAGTGTTAAAAATAAAAAAATCATGTATGCTCACCTGTCCGCGGTCCACCGAAGCCTCCGGTATGGTCCCGTGGCTTCCAGGACCTGTGGTGACGTCAGTTCTCGCGGGAACTCCGGTCACATGACCGGAATTCCGCGAGAACGTGACATCACCACAGGTCCTGTAAGCACCGGAGCTTGCCGGAAAGCTTAAAATTAATGATGGGCGAGTCCTAAATTACTCGGAATCGCTTGACTCTAGCGAGTCAGAGCCCGGGACTCGCTACTCGTTGCGAGTCTAGCGAGTTCCAATGTTAATGAATGGGGAAGCGAGTAATAGTGAGTAGTGTGCGATTTACAAATTGCAGATGTGTCTCGGAAGCTTCAGGCTCTATCTGCTACGACTCGTTACTCGGCGAGTAGTAAGGGACTCGCAGGACTCGGTACCCTGCGAGTTTCCCAGCGTTTACTCGCACGAGTCCAATGCAAATCACTAGCAATCCTAGTTTTGTCAGAGACGCTGACAAAACTAGGATTGCCATTGTCTTGCATTAGACTCGGCTACTGTGCCAGTGATAGCAGGGAAACTCGCAGAGTAAGAGCTATCTGCTCTGTGCAGCTCCAGGGTCCTAGAGCCCGCCTGCTGCTTGATGTAGCAGAGCTTAGATTGTTCTCAGTCTGCTCATTCCCTGTGCATAAACATCTATATCTATGCACAGGGGATGTAGCAGAGAGGACATCGTGTTTTGGACTACGTCGGACGGAAGAGGATTTTTTTAATTAAAGATGGAGTCCCTAATGGCTTTTTTTTTTATTTCTAATAAAAAATTTTCTCTGTGTTGTGTTTTTTTAACCCTTTATTGGAGATTCTTAGTGACCGGGTCAAACCTGGCCTGACATTAAGAATCTCGGGCTTAATACCAGCTTGTATAACAAAGCTGGTATTAACCCCTTTATTACCCAGCGTGCCACCGCCACCAGGGCCGCTGGAAGAGCGGGGTTCAGAGCCAGAGGATGGCGCTTCAATGCGCGCCATCTTCTGGGGCGGTTGCGGGCTGCAATTTGCAGCGGGGTGTGCCCAGAAAGCTTGGGCATCCCTGCTCTACGGATTCCAGCCCCCAGCTGCTTAGCTGTACCTGGCTAGACATAGAAATTGCGCAGAGCCCCACGCATTTTTTTTTAATTATTTCATGAAATTCATGAAATAATTTAAAAAAAGGGCTCCCCTATATTCTTGAGTCCGGCCAGGTACAAATAGGCACCTGGGTGTTGGGGGCAGCCCGTCGCTGCCTGCCGGATCCGGCTGGTTCCAGAAATACGGCGAAGCCCACGTGAAATTTTTTTCTGACAAATCCATAAAACAATGTAAATAAAAGGGACTGCATCTTTATTAACCCCTGGACCATGGGCGAGGGGTTAATAAAGATGCAGTCCCTTTTTTAGGATTGTTTTATTGATTTTTCAGAAAAAAATTACATGGGCTTCGCCGTATTTCTGGAACCAGCCGGATTCAGCAGGCAGCGACGGGCTGCCCCCAACCCCCAGGTGCCTATTTGTACCTGGCCGGACACAAGAATATAGGGGAGCCCTTTTTTTTAATTATTTCATGAATTTCATGAAATAATTTAAAAAAAATGCGTGGGGCTCAATGCAATTTCTATGTCTAGCCAGGTACAGCTAAGCAGCTGGGGGCTGGAATCCGCAGCGCAGGGAGGCCCAAGCTTTCTGGGCACCCCCCGCTGCAAATTGCAGCCCGCAGCCACCCCAGAAGATGGCGCGTTCATTGAAGTGCCATCCTCTGGCGCTGAATCCCGCTCTTCCAGCGGCCCTGGTGGCGGTGGCACGCTGGGTAATAAAGGGGTTAATACCACCTTTGTTATACAAGATGGTATTAAGCCCGGGATTCTTAATGTCAGGACAGGTTTGACCTGGCCACTAAGAATCTCCAATAAAGGGTTAAAAAAAAACCACACAGAGAAAATTTTTAATCAGAAATAAAAAAAAAAGCCATTAGGGACTCCATCTTTAATTAAAAAAATCCTCTTCCGTCCGACGTAGTCCAAAACGCGATGTCCTCTCTGCTACATCCCCTGTGCATAGATATAGATGTCTATGCACAGGGAATGAGCAGACTGAGAACAATCTCAGCTCTGCTACATCAGGCAGCAGGCAGGCTCTAGGACCCTGGAGCTGCACAGAGCAGACAGCTCTTACTCTGCGAGTTTCCCTGCTATCACTGGCACAGTAGCCGAGTCTAATGCAAGACAATGGCAATTGCTATTGATTTGCATTGGACTCGTGCGAGTAAACGCTGGGAAACTCGCAGAGTACCGAGTCCTGCGAGTCCCTTACTACTCGCCGAGTAACGAGTCCTAGCGAGTAGATTCGCCCATCCCTACTTAAAATAGATATTTTTATGTTTCGGACCCTTTCTTTAAGTAACTTTTACTTAAAGAAAGGGTCCGAATCATAAAAATATCTATTTTAAGCTTTCCCGCAAGGTCCGGTGCTTACAGGACCTGTGGTGACGTCACGTTCTCGCGGAACTCCGGTCATGTGACCGGAGTTCCCGCGAGAACTGACGTCACCACAGGTCCTGGAAGCCACAGGACCATACCGGAGGCTTTGGTGGACCATGGACAGGTGAGCATACATGATTTTTTTTATTTTTAACACTTTATTTTACTTTATTTCACTTCCACAATGTATGTATATACATTGTGGAAGTGAAACAGCCCCACAAGCCCGGTGTTTTCGTGTTCCGGGATGTTCGACGATGTTTGTCGAGCATTCGACGAACATTCGTCGAACACCCCGTCGATTCGGCGAATCGAATCGAACACGAACACCGGGGTGGCGGCTCATCTCTACTCACCAAATGATAGTAATGCTTGTCTCCTAGGAGTGGTTTCGCTCGGCACAGTCCTGGTTCTGGACTGGAACTTGTGCAATAGAAAGAAAAAATCCAGCGAAACAAAATCCGTTCAGAGGCAGACGATAGATTTATTGCAAAATCACAGCTTCAATACACAGGCAGATTAGTGCAGATACAGAGGCCAACGTGTTTCGATGCTGAGGTCTTAATCAAGGCTGTAGAGGAAGTGTAGGGGTGTGGTATAAATACCCACTTCCATGTAGTGCACAGCTGTACAAATTAGAATGAGGTAAAACTATATATCACCTAATCCAATCAGAAGATAAAGATAAACACATATCAGTAAAAATAATAATAAAACAAAAGTGCACAATTACAATAAAAAAACACACAAACCTATTTCAGTGCATTTAAATATTACAAAAAATGTATATATATATATATATATATATACACACATATGAGCTCATATTGCAGAATTACATCTTGTCTAATGTTCAGACCATTGGATTACGTGTACCTAACCGAAATATCCAGTATGGTTCTTTTTGTAGGAGTTTACATCGTAAGTCTCCTCCTCTAAAAGAATTAGTGATCTTTTCAACACCTTTAAACCGTATTGCCGAGATGTCACCTTTGTGAATAATGGCAAAATGCCGAGAATCCGCAGACATGTTTAGAGCGGTTGAACTGGAGGAATCAGACAAATGTCTTGACACGTTTCAAGACACGTTTCTTGTGCGCTCAGCTAAAGCGGACATCCTGGGGCTTTGTGTGTGGCCGGCTGCTAAGGTAAACAGTGGGTTACTATAGGGCTTCGTTGCCTGGCAGCGCATAGTGTTCGTAGTGGTGAAATTTTTTAAGTATCTAGCGTTTGTGTCATGCTAGGGTCTCAACGCAAATGTAACCCCAGCCTTATTCAGGGAAGTTGTTGAGGTCAATCAAAGCAGAAGGAAGAAGACAGATGAAGTCAAAATCAAGACAGGGCTAGCATCTGGATTAAAATAAGGCGACTTTCACATCTGCAGTATTTTCAGTTCAGGTATTTCAGCCAAAACCGGAAACTGGTACTTTAACCTTTGTGTTCCACCTTTATTTAAAAAAAATCTGGCAAAATTGGCAACATTGCATTCTGACCAATGCATTTTAAATAGAGTTCTGGAAATGTGGTTTGACTTACAGTTTCATCCGGATTCAGCAAATCCGCCACTTCAGGCTTTGTTCAAATCCACTGCTAACTGCACTTTTAAAACAAGCCTGAAGTGCTGGATTTGCCAGATCGGAATGAAACTGCAAGTCAAACCACATTTCCAGAACTCTATTTAAAATACATTGATCAAAATGCAATGTTGCCGCAATGTTGCCGGATCCATCCTTCTTTTTTTTTACTTTTAGAAAAAGGTGGAATTCTACCGGATTTTCAAAATGCAGATGTGAAAGTACCCTAACATAACAGGAATAAATAAATGTATTAATTAAATTACATAAATAAATAAAACAGCAATACCTTGCATCTCCAAGCAAATTTCTGGGAGTTTAAATAGGATGAGGTGCTGCTCTAATATAAAAGGCTGATTAACAATACATTTGCAGGCAGGCGAAAAAAATAAGCTGGTAAGCAGTAAAACAAATGCCTGCTAGATGGAAACACAACATCCACCCAAGAAAATACAATATATCCAGATGTCATGCACGTATCCAAGTCCAGGGATGGTGTTTTTAGGCTGGCTTCACACCACGGTGTAAACCAGACAGCCCCGGAGTATCCATAGTATACTATGGGGCCGGATTTCTAAGTATTTAGTGCTTGCGTCTTGCTAGGATCACAACGCAAATGTGACCCTAGCCTAATACTGTGGTTTTACACAGTGTTAATCTTTAGAACAAAATACTACAGTTTTTATGAGATAAAGTTAGAAGTAGATTCAAAATGAACAGGAAAATGTAAAGGAACTCCTTACACTTATTCCTCCAGCTAGACTCATTTCTGTCTGGGCTAAAAAAAAAAACTCCTTTAATACATTAGCTTTCAAAAAATGCTGTAAGTAAAACTACCATAAAATGGATCTCTACATAATAAGCATAGAAAGTATATCCTTGAGCTCAGCATCTTTCCTCATCTCTACTTTGATAAGCTAGAAAATATACAATTTATTATTACTATTGAAGCCTGATATAGCTTGCCTTTTTCAGGTATATTGTTCACAGAAATGAGTAAGCCACTTTGTCACATTCATTGTTTCTGGTGAAATCTAGATTGGAATGTGTGGCAGACTCTAAGGCTTTTTTTTTCTTTTTTGAGGGTTGCAAACAATACCAACAAATCAAAACTGTTATGAAGCAGCTTGCTATCTATAATGCAGGGGCATTAAATGTCACTATAGCCCGATTCTGTCTTCATTGTCAATATGAAGGACATTTCTTACTATACAGCATAACAATTATTTCTTTATTATATCAAATTTATCATTGAAAAAATAAAAAAAAATGGACACTAATATGTTATATAAAACTTAAAGGATTTTTATGGGACATGTCATAAAATCTATGTATTTATATATATACAAAAAAGAAAAACAAAACAGCACAACTGTTATTTGACGGGTGCAAAGCCCCCCTACCATACAGATGATATAAATCCAAGTAAAAAATGGAGGCAGCACTTCCTTCAGTTCAGTTATATGGGCTTTATTCCCAGGACTGCAACGTTTCGACTCTGTGGTCTTTCTCAAGCAGTGTCACAAATACAACTGAGGTGCACATATTTATAGCACCCATGCAAGGGGCTCATTAAGTGTACAATTAGTGTTTTACAATAAATATATCTTATATATAAAAAATACAGTGTATACATTTTCTATCTTATTATATATAAAGTGCATTAAGACATGAGGTAGTTAATATCATAGTGCTTAAACATGTTAAAACGTCCCTGTGGACTTAATTAATATATTGTGCACATGTGTATATAAATATAAATCATCTTACTCCGGTGATATGGATTGCTGCACCTCCATCTCTATTCTCAACAGGAAACCGCTGGACTCCCAGCGTGTAGTTTCCTTTACTGCCCATGCTCCGTAACTCTATTTCCTCCTTCCGGCCTATTGCGAGTCCTCGCGCATGCGCATTAGCGCACCGGGACTCTCAATATGTAGTTTTTTACTATTCTATGTCCGAATTCTCGCGCATGCGCGCTACCAATGCGAGAATCTCGGACGCCATCTTAGGATTCCTGTTTAAAGATAGGAATGAAGCTTTTCTGAAGGAATATCACTCTATTTCATATCCATATGTCTCGATATTTGATCACTTGGTGCCCAGCTTTTTCATAATCAACAATTATAAGCTGCTACTCCTTCATCACTATAGATGGATGACTACTCATTACCAGTTTATCTGGATTAACTTCTAGCAGTCTATAGTAATATATATATTAAATTAGCTATGGGCATTTTTGTATGACATATAATCACCGTCCAGAGGACTATACACAGTTAAGCACCTATAATCATATAGGCACAAATGATATAGACATTCATAGGCAGATCCCCACCTTATTATGTCAATCATTCTGTTTAGGTGATAGTGTCTTACTCTATGTGATCTATCTGACATTTTTCATAAGTGTTTAGGTCACCGTCCAGAGGACTATTCACAGTTAAGTGCTCTGTTCAACCTGAGCACAAATGACAGCATCATAAATTAGTATATATCAACCTAATTATGTCCGTCATTCTGTTTAAGTGACACTTTACACTAGAATTCCACAAAAACCTCATATTTTCTTTTTCTATAATTCTTTATTCATGTATATTCATATCATATAATCATAAACCGAAAGGAGGACATATAATAAACAAAATAACAAGTAATTATATAGGGCAGCAGTTTATATGTCATATAGATGTTCAAGTGCAGCATTCCCATATCTCCAGTATATCTGTAAAAAACAAAACACAAACAAAAAACATTAAAACAATACATTTTTCTAGCCTTAAAATACAGAGAATTATAAAGATTCATATTTCCAAAGACTTTTTTATATTTAAAAGAGACCTCCAATTTTATAATCTACGTTAAGACCTTTTGGTTTTAGCGTATCCAACTTGTGAATCCATTCTAATTCTCGCTTTTTCAAAAGCTTAATACGATCTCCCCCTCTTCTTTGTACTGGTATACAGTCGATAATTCGGAATTTTAGATCTCTCTCTGAGTGTCCCATGTCCAAAAAGTGTTTTGGTACTGGTAAATCTTTACGCTTCTTTTTAATTGTGTATCTATGATGAGTTATACGTATTCTAAAATCAAGAGTCGTTTCACCCACGTACCATAAATGGCACGGGCACTCCAGGAGATATATTACAAATTCCGACGAACATGTAAAAAAACCTTTGATCTAAAATCTCATATCTGTTATTGGATGTATAAATACTGAACCTTTAATCATCAAATTACAATTCATGCACGAAAGACATGGGTAGCATCCTCTACGTTTTGAACCAGTCAGATACTTCTGTCCTTCTTTTTTAAAACTACCAATGTCTGAGTGCATCAAT
Organism: Allobates femoralis; assembly: GCA_033576535.1. Classification (NCBI taxonomy): domain Eukaryota; kingdom Metazoa; phylum Chordata; class Amphibia; order Anura; family Aromobatidae; genus Allobates; species Allobates femoralis. The sequence goes on along the minus strand of JARQOC010000002.1, from coordinate 550,914,038 downwards.
CTATCTCCTATGCTTTTACACCGTCTATAGGAAAATAATGGAGGTTCCTGGAATTCTTTTATATTGGGCAGGCATTTCCCCAACATCCCCCAGTGTTTTTTAATTATTCCTGACACTTCTTTACTTTGTGCACTATAGGTGGTTACTAATGGGATTCTATCAAATGATTTACTGAGTTTTTTTTCTGATAGAAGTTCCAATCTATCTTTCATTTCAGCTTTTTCTCTTTGATTCTTCAATAGCTGTTTAGGGTATCCACGTGTCACAAATTTCTTTTCCATCATATCTAAGGATTTTTTCTGATCCTCTTGATTACTTACAATTCTTTTTACCCTTAAAAATTGGCTATAGGTGATGGATTCAATCATTTTTTTTTTAATAGCCATCACCCTAAAAAAATGATTGAATCCATCCCCTATAGCCAATTTTTAAGGGTAAAAAGAATTGTAAGTAATCAAGAGGATCAGAAAAAATCCTTAGATATGATGGAAAAGAAATTTGTGACACGTGGATACCCTAAACAGCTATTGAAGAATAAAAGAGAAAAAGCTGAAATGAAAGATAGATTGGAACTTCTATCAGAAAAAAAACTCAGTAAATCATTTGATAGAATCCCATTAGTAACCACCTATAGTGCACAAAGTAAAGAAGTGTCAGGAATAATTAAAAAACACTGGGGGATGTTGGGGAAATGCCTGCCCAATATAAAAGAATTCCAGGAACCTCCATTATTTTCCTATAGACGGTGTAAAAGCATAGGAGATAGATTGATGCACTCAGACATTGGTAGTTTTAAAAAAGAAGGACAGAAGTATCTGACTGGTTCAAAACGTAGAGGATGCTACCCATGTCTTTCGTGCATGAATTGTAATTTGATGATTAAAGGTTCAGTATTTATACATCCAATAACAGATATGAGATTTTAGATCAAAGGTTTTTTTACATGTTCGTCGGAATTTGTAATATATCTCCTGGAGTGCCCGTGCCATTTATGGTACGTGGGTGAAACGACTCTTGATTTTAGAATACGTATAACTCATCATAGATACACAATTAAAAAGAAGCGTAAAGATTTACCAGTACCAAAACACTTTTTGGACATGGGACACTCAGAGAGAGATCTAAAATTCCGAATTATCGACTGTATACCAGTACAAAGAAGAGGGGGAGATCGTATTAAGCTTTTGAAAAAGCGAGAATTAGAATGGATCCACAAGTTGGATACGCTAAAACCAAAAGGTCTTAACGTAGATTATAAAATTGGAGGTCTCTTTTAAATATAAAAAAGTCTTTGGAAATATGAATCTTTATAATTCTCTGTATTTTAAGGCTAGAAAAATGTATTGTTTTAATGTTTTTTGTTTGTGTTTTGTTTTTTACAGATATACTGGAGATATGGGAATGCTGCACTTGAACATCTATATGACATATAAACTGCTGCCCTATATAATTACTTGTTATTTTGTTTATTATATGTCCTCCTTTCGGTTTATGATTATATGATATGAATATACATGAGTAAAGAATTATAGAAAAAGAAAATATGAGGTTTTTGTGGAATTCTAGTGTAAAGTGTCACTTAAACAGAATGACGGACATAATTAGGTTGATATATACTAATTTATGATGCTGTCATTTGTGCTCAGGTTGAACAGAGCACTTAACTGTGAATAGTCCTCTGGACGGTGACCTAAACACTTATGAAAAATGTCAGATAGATCAAATAGAGTAAGACACTATCACCTAAACAGAATGATTGACATAATAAGGTGGGGATCTGCCTATGAATGTCTATATCATTTGTGCCTATATGATTATAGGTGCTTAACTGTGTATAGTCCTCTGGACGGTGATTATATGTCATACAAAAATGCCCATAGCTAATTTAATATATATATTACTATAGACTGCTAGAAGTTAATCCAGATAAACTGGTAATGAGTAGTCATCCATCTATAGTGATGAAGGAGTAGCAGCTTATAATTGTTGATTATGAAAAAGCTGGGCACCAAGTGATCAAATATCGAGACATATGGATATGAAATAGAGTGATATTCCTTCAGAAAAGCTTCATTCCTATCTTTAAACAGGAATCCTAAGATGGCGTCCGAGATTCTCGCATTGGTAGCGCGCATGCGCGAGAATTCGGACATAGAATAGTAAAAAACTACATATTGAGAGTCCCGGTGCGCTAATGCGCATGAGCGAGGACTCGCAATAGGCCGGAAGGAGGAAATAGAGTTACGGAGCATGGGCAGTAAAGGAAACTACACGCTGGGAGTCCAGCGGTTTCCTGTTGAGAATAGAGATGGAGGTGCAGCAATCCATATCACCGGAGTAAGATGATTTATATTTATATACACATGTGCACAATATATTAATTAAGTCCACAGGGACGTTTTAACATGTTTAAGCACTATGATATTAACTACCTCATGTCTTAATGCACTTTATATATAATAAGATAGAAAATGTATACACTGTATTTTTTATATATAAGATATATTTATTGTAAAACACTAATTGTACACTTAATGAGCCCCTTGCATGGGTGCTATAAATATGTGCACCTCAGTTGTATTTGTGACACTGCTTGAGAAAGACCACAGAGTCGAAACATTGCAGTCCTGGGAATAAAGCCCATATAACTGAACTGAAGGAAGTGCTGCCTCCATTTTTTACTTGTATTTATATATATATATATATATATATATACTAGCTGTGAGCCCGATGCAAATGCATCGGGATTCTAGAACGTGCATTAATTTGATTATAGTAGTTATAGCTGTTAGCCTGATGCAAATGCATCGGGTATCTAAAATATGTTTATTGTTTTTTTAAAGATTTTTAAATAATAATCGCATCATCAATAGCAATAATATAAGCCATAGCATTATTATTAGCAGTAATAGCAGTATTAATACCATTATTAGCAGTATTATGAGCATTAATAACATTATTAATAGCATTAATAGCATTAATAATAGCATTATTAGCATTAATAATAGCATTAATAACATTATTAATAGCATTAATAGCATTATTATTAGCATTAATAGCATTAATAATAGCATTATTAGCATTAATAATAGCATTAATAACATTATTAATAGCATTAATAGCATTATTATTAGCATTAATAGAATTATTAATAGCATTAATAGGATAAATATTAGCATTAATAGCATAATTAATAGCATTAATAGCATTATTAATAGCATTAATAGCATTATTATTAGCATTAATAGCATTAATAATAGCATTATTAGCATTAATAATAGCATTAATAACATTATTATTAGCATTAATAGCATTATTATTAGCATTAATAGCATTATTATTAGCATTAATCGCATTAATAATGCCATTAATAGGATAAATATTAGCATTAATAGCATTAATAGCATAATTAATAGCATTAATAGCATTATTAATAGCATTAATCGCATTATTATTAGCATTAATAGCATTAATAATAGCATTATTAGCATTAATAATAGCATTAATAACATTATTAATAGCATTAATAGCATTATTATTAGCATTAATAGCATTAATAATACCATGAATAGGATAAATAGTAGCATTAATAGCATTAATAGCATAATTAATAGCATTAATAGCATTATTATTAGCATTAATAGCATTAATAGGATAAATATTCGCATTAATAGCATAATTAATAGCATTAATACATTATTAATAGCATTAATAACATTATTATTACCATTAATAGCATTAATAATAGCATTATTAGCATTAATCATAGCATTAATAACATTATTAATAGCATTAATAGAATTATTATTAGCATTAATAGCATTAATAGCATTATTATTAGCATTAATAGCATAAATAATACCATGAATAGGATAAATATTAGCATTAATAGCAATAATAGCATAATTAATAGCATTAATAGCATTATTAATAGCATTAATAGCATTAATAGGATAAATATTAGAATTAATAGCATTATTAATAGCATTAATAGCATTAATAGGATAAATATTAGCATTAATAGCATAATTAATAGCATTAATAGCATTATTAATAGCATTATTAGCATTATTATTAGCATTAATAGCATTAATAATGCCATTAATAGGATAAATATTAGCATTAATAGCATTAATAGCATAATTAATAGCATTAATAGCATTATTAATAGCATTAATAGCATTATTATTAGCATTAATAGCATTAATAGGGTAAATATTAGCATTAATAGCATAATTAATAGCATTAATAGCATTATTAATAGCATTAATCGCATTTTATTAGCATTAATAATAGCATTATTAGTATTAATAATAACATTAATAACATTATTAATAGCATTAATAGCATTATTATTAGCATTAATAGCAATATTATTAGCATGAATAGCATTTTGAATAGCATAAATAGGAGGATTATTAGGCTTAATAGCATTATTAATCGCATTAATATGATTATTATTAGCATTATTAGCATTAATATTGGCATGAATAGCATAATTATTAGCATTAATATCATTATTATTAGCATTAATAGCATAATTATTAGCATTAATAGCATTATTATTAGCAGTAATATCATTATTATTAGCATTTGTTTTTTTATTATTATTGTTTATTTAATTATTTATTGTTTTTTATTTATTTTTTTATTATTTTTTAATTATTTTTTAATTATTTTTTTTATTATTAAATTTATTATTTAGGCTGAGACCCAGTTCTCTTTCAGGTCCGCTGAAAGGGCTGATATAATTAGCATATATTTATTTTTTTTATTATTATTTTTATTGAATTATTTATTATTTTTTATTTATTTTTTTATTATTTTTTAATTATTTTTTTTATTATTAAATTTATTTGTTCCCATTGAAATACATTATTTTTATTTAATTTTTTATTATTTTTTATTAATTTTTTTATTATTTTTTAATTATTTTTAAATTATTTTTTTATTATTTAATTTATTTATTTTTTTAAGTCAGACTGAGACACAGTTCTCATTCAGGTCCGCCTTTTTTTTTTTATTATTATTATTTTTATTTAATTATTTATTATTTTTTATTTATTTTTTTATTATTTTTTAATTATTTTTAAATTATTTTTTTTATTATTTAATTTATTTATTTTTTTAAGTGAGAGTGAGACACAGTTCTCATTCAGGTCCGCCTTTTTTTTCCCCATTGACATACATTACCGGTGTGTCGGCGATTTTATGGCCGCCCACCTGGTTCTATTTGTCGGCCCTAAAATCGCGGACACACCGCTAATGCATCTCTATGGGCAGTCAGCCCGATTTCGGATTGGTCGCCGACCAATCAGAATTCGAGCTCACTGCCCATAGAGATGTATTAGCGGTGTGTCCGCGATTTTAGGGCCGACAAATAGAACCAGGTCGGCGGCCATAAAATCGCCGACACACCGGTAATGTATGTCAATGGGGAAAAAAAAGGCGGACCTGAATGAGAACTGTGTCTCACTCTCACTTAAAAAAATAAATAAATATAAATAATTAAAAAAAATAATTTAAAAATAATTTAAAAAATAATAATAAAAATAATTAATAAAAAATAATAAATAATTAAATAAAAATAATAATAATAAAAAAAAAAATGCGGACCTGAATGAGAACTGTGTCTCAGTCTGACTTAAAAAAATAAATAAATTTAATAATAAAAAAAATAATTAAAAAATAATTTTAAAATAATAAAAAAATGAGGGGCTCTTCTGATTGGCTGAGGGCAGTATACAGCGACCAATCAGAAGAGGGCCTCAGATTTCATTGAGGTAGAATGGCGGATTTTTCGTCCATTCTATCTTAATGAGAAGGAAGAGGACGTCGGAGGTGGAAGTTAGCGAAAAGAAGACAGAAGATCCCCGGGGCCGGAAGAAGAGGCGGAGATGGCGGAAAGAAGAGAGAAGACCCCCGGGGCCGGAGGAAGAGGACGGCTGGCCGGACGAAGGGATTGTGGATCGGATGGACGATCAGATGACTTGAAGGCATGTAAGTGATCGACGGGGACGTTAGGTTAGGGGACGGCGGGGGCTTCGGGTGTAGGGCGTTAGGTGTTAGCGCGAGCGGCGGGGACAGCGGCGGGAGCTTAGGAAGCGGCGGGGCTTAGGGAGTAGGGGATGGGCGGCGGGGCTTTAGGGTGTATCGGTGGGTGCTTAGAATGCAGTGGAGCTTAGGGGGTAGGGGCGGCGGAGTTAGGGGGTAGGCGGCGGGGCTTAGGATGCGGCGGTGGTTAGGGGCGGCTGACTTAGGGGGTAGGGGGTTAGGAGCGGCGGACTTAGGGGCATAGGTGCGGCGTGTCGGGGCTTAGGGTGCAGGGGTGCGGCGCACTTAGGGGGTAGGGGCTTTGGTGCGGCGGGGTGGTTTTGTTGCGGGGTGGCTGTGCGGACATGGGGGGTCTGTGGAGAGATGGGGGTGGGTGTGCGGATATGGGGGGGGCTGTGCGGAGATGGGGGGGGGCTGTGGGGACATGAGGGTGTGTGTGCGGACATGGGGGGGCTGTGGGGACATGAGGGTGTGTGTGCGGACATGGGAGGGGCTGTGTGTAGATGGGGGGGCTGTGCGGATATGGGGGTGGGTGTGCGGACATGGTGGTGGGTGAGCGGACATGGGGTGGCTGTGCGGACATGGGGGGGCGGCTGTGCGGACATGGGGGGGCGGCTGTGCGGACATGGGGGGACGGCTGTGCGGACATGGGGGGGCGGCTGTGCGGACATGGGGGGGGTGTGCGGACATGGGTGGGGAGGCTGTGCGAGATGGGAGGGCTGTGCGGACATGGGAGGGGCTGTGCGGACATGGGGAGGGGCTGTGCGACATGGGGGGGGGGTCTGTGCGGACATGGGGGGGGAAGTCTGTGCGGACATGGGGGGGGTCTGTGCGGACATGGGGGGGGCGAATTGTGGGTAGCAGGGCACTGGGGCACAGAGGCACAGGCTTCGGAGCACTGTGTCAGCAGTGCTGACAGCAGCTGCTCGGAGCGGGCACAGGGCACAGGCTTCGGAGCACTGTGTCAGCATGTGCTGACAGCAGCTGCTCCGGAGCGGGCACAGGGGCACAGGCTCCGGAGCACTGTGTCAGCATGTGCTGACAGCAGCTGCTCCGGAGCGGGCACAGGGGCACAGGCTTCGGAGCACTGTGTCAGCATGTGCTGACAGCAGCTGCTCCGGAGCGGGCACAGGGGCACAGGCTCCGGAGCACTGGTCAGCATGTCTGACAGCAGCTGCTCCGAGCGGGATGACAGCGGCGAGGGGTCGCAATGCCCGCTACGCGGGCAATGCCTCGCACGACGTGGTGACGTCACATAGTGACAAAGCCACGGCGTGCCGGGGTCCAACACAAACGTGCCTTCGGCAATTATATAGTAGATATATATAGACAAAAAAATGACCGCAGCACTCCAAATGGTGTATTCCGCCTTTAATGGCCTTCAGGCATCACGGTGGGACGTTTTGGTCCTTAGACGAAGGTCTAAGTACGGAAACGTCCCACCATGATGCCTGAAGGCCATTAAAGGCGGAATACACCAATTGGAGTGCTGCGGTCATTTTTTTGGTCTGCATAATAGGGTGAATGAACTAGCCCTGGACTGCCTGCACCACCCTTATTAGGGAATTAAGTGCTGCTCACATTTTTTCTACATATATATATATAAAGCTGAGTGCATATGTATATGTATGTATCAAGCCCTGCCCATTCAACATAGCCCCACCCACTCCAGTTAGCCAGACCTACCTCATAGCCCACCTCCTCACAGAACCAGAAAACATTCTATCGAGGAAGAGATACTAGAAGCAGAATCAGGCAACATTCTGTGGAAGAGAAGAGCTAGAGGCAGAACCAGAGAACATTCTATGGATAGGGAGCAGCTAGAGGCAGAACCAGACAGCATTCTATGGAGGAGGAGGAAATGGAGGCAGAACCAGACAACATTCTATTTAAGAGGATCTATTGAAGGGGAGGAGCTAGAGGCAGAACCATACAGCATTCTATGGAGGAGGAGGATCTAGAGGCAGAACCAGAAAGCGTTGTATGAAGGAGGATCTAAAGGCAGAAGCAGACAATATTTTATGGAGGGGAGGAGCTAGAAGCAAAACAAGACAACATTCTATGGAAGGTGAGGAGCTAGAGGCAGAACCAGACAACATTCTATGGAGAAGCTAGAGGCAGAACTAGACAACATTCTATGAAGGGGAGAAGCTAGAGGCAGAACCAGACAACATTCTATGGCGGGGAGGAGCAGGAGACAGAACCAGACAACATTCTATGAGGGGAAGAAGCTAGATGCAGAACCAGACAACATTCTATGGTGGAGGACGATCTAAAAGCAGTGGTTTATGTGCAAAATAATAATTCTATTCTATTGAAACTAAGAGTTAATATGCCCAGGCAACGCCAGGCTCTACAGCTAGTGTTTAATAAAGTCAAGTCACACATTTGGGATCCATACCTATATCTAGAATGAGGGTCCCCTAATCAAGAGACTGGTGTCCCATCAGCAATGAGTGAAGAGGAGGAGGCACATGCTCTTAATATCTTATTCTATTGGAGATCCGAATAATGCTGAGTGCTGTTCCTCTACATTGTTCAAAACTCACAACTATAAGATTATTTGTAAAAAGCTGGAAATAGACAAGGGAGTACAAAATCACAAGATCTTGTCACTTTCCTAAAGAAGGGACAACTGAGGCCCTGAAATGTGTAGAAATAAAGAACACGACACAAGTTTAACTTATTGATTTTATTGAGTGGATCTTAAAGGGTAGTGCAGTAAAAACACACCATTCCTGGTCTTTTCTGAACTATAAAGATTGATCAAGAACATTGAGCATTTAATCAGAATTCTGCGTAACTGTGCAGTTGGTTAATGTTGGTGAACAAAGTTAGCCATAATGAAAAATTTACACAAAAACATCTATAAATTGATATAATTTAAAATCACTGCATCTTAATGATATAGGAGCCCTTCAATCACCACTTCTGCATCCCCTCTATATTACACTTTCTTCTACAAATAATTTCCTTGGTAAAATTACCACTTACCTGTTTTTGGTAATATAGAGGCTATTCTGTACACATTTTGATAAATTCCTATGACACAAAGTAAATGTAGATGAAGTCTTAAATGTAAAAGTACATTTTTGTATTAAAATAATTAAAATAATAAACACCATATTCAATATAACAATTATATAACAGAATAATATTAATTTATATATCTCCTCGGTTGAGACTTTATAGGGCTCTGTTACTTCTGTGTGTGCTGGATTTTTTGACATCTCTATAAAAGAAAGGTTACTGTACTGTATTGCATATTTTTCGTATATGAACCACTGTATTGTAAAGCACTGCAGAATATGTTGGCGCTATATAAATAAAGATTTATTATTATTATCATTATTATTACTGACAGTTACTTGTTTTCTTTCACACTGAACCTGCAGCAAAAAAAATTCAAAGTAAAATTTTCACATGAAAAACACGACACTTTATACATTTCTAGAAATATTCTAGTCCAATAAGTGCTTTTTAATTTCACTGCTTCTTGTAGGTATATAGATGGCTTGTATGTGACTTCGGTGGATAGTACAATATGCAATTGAAAGAAAGTGAAGTAAAATATTCACGTAGAAGGAAATGTTTTTGAGTTCCAAAAGTCTAGATGTCTTAGTAAGACAATACTGAAAAATGAAAATATATTGCAAATGTATTTTGAGAACAGTTATGTTTTTAATCATTTATCTATAGCTATATTCTGCATAAAAGTTTAACACGGTTGATGCCACTGGATTTGTTGGATTTTTTTTCCATATACACAATAAAAACTGCTGATATATGAAATATATCCACAGGTCCCCACTCACTTTACAAAGGGGAATTTAATATCTTTTTATCCTCAATCAAGCTATTAATCATCCACATACCTTTTTATATGCTGTATGGAATGACACAGCATACTGTGAACTTCCATAAAGAGTAAAGTTAAGCAACTTTCCCATCATTCAATTGGGCAGATTTGTTCAATTCTTCAGGTGAAGGTTCAATTTGCAACCAATAAATTCAATGTAGATCAAATCTGTCAGGAAGTTAAAAAACAAAATATCACACTTTTTTTGGGTCTCTACACAAAAAAGGCATGTCCACCCTCTTCTCTGTATAACTATGGCCCATACGATCATGTGGGATGATGGGTGGCATGGTGGCTCAGTGGTTAACATTGCAGTGCTGAGATCCACCAAGGAGAACATTTGCAAGCAGTTTGTATGTTCTCCCCATGTTTGTGTGGGCTTATACTAGGTTCTCCAGGTTCCTCCCACACTCCAAAGAAATACTGATGTGTATATTGTGAACCCCAATGGGGACAATATTGCTGATGTATGTAAAGCACTGTATAATTGAATAAATATTATATTGTTATATATACGATACCTGATGAGTCATCAACATCCTAGTGTCATGTCCCACATGACCATATAAAGAATAATCAATGGCAGTATGAAAAAAGAAAAGCATTTTAAAGGAGAAAGCAACACACTAGAAGTATATGAAAATCAGGGGTAAAACATTGCTATAAGTGTAAATTATCCCCAAAATCAAAATTGGATGATTGAACTAGAACTAAACTTACATATCTTGTACAAAATATATGAGTAGTCAAAACAGTTTTCGTGAAATTATATTTGCATTAACATTTATGTCAAAACGTTTGTAGACACCTGTCTATCCTACATTAGTTTGTTCAACATCCTTTTATAAACATAAGCACTATTATGATGCTTAGCCATTTTCTACATCTGGAAAATCAATATTTACACAGATAGTGTGTCTGGGAAAATTTGGTATCCATTAGGAAAGAGTAAGTCTAGGATCACACTTGAGCGCTAAAAGCTAGCGTTTTTCACAAGTGCAAATTGTGAAAAACGCTAGGGTTAACGCCTCAATAGGCTCCCATGCAATAAATCCATGGTCAAAATGCAACACTTTTGCCACTATGTGTTTTTGCTAAAGCACCCAAAAACGCGGTAAGCAACGTTTTTGGGGGTGTTTGCAAAAACGCATGCGTTTTTTTAACATTGGAGCCTATGGGAAACGTATGCGTTAACGCTAGCGCTAAATTGGAAAAAAAAGTCATGAAAATGGCAAGGGCAAAAAAATGCTGAATTAAACACGTCCTTGCAAAGGACACCCCCTCCAAATGTGACCCCAGCCTAATTGTGAAGTGAGATACTGCTTATCTATCCATAAGAGGGTGCAAACATACTAGACAGCGATTGGTGATATTCCTACAGGGCATTTTTGGTGCATTTTTAAAAGAATTAGCATGTCAATTCTTTCAGCATTTTTGCTTTGTTTTTTGGTGACAGGTAGAGTTGACCGAACCTTTTGAAGTTCGGATTTGGTTTGGTTCACCCAATGACACAGTGGCGGAACTAGAGCCTGGTGGACCCCGGTGCTGCAGCTGATGTCCCAGGTGAGGAGTGGGGGGGACGGGGTGAGCTGCTGTCCCAGGTGAGGAGCGGGAGGGGGAGCTTCTGTCCCAGGTGAGGAGCGGGGGATAGGGTGGGGGGGACAAGCTGCTGTCACAGGTGAGGAGCTCGGGGGGGGTGCTGCTACCTACGTCTCCAGCACATTACAGACCAGGGAGCCATGGTGGCAGTTGAGAGGAGAGAAGGGGCGGGATCAGCTGCAGGAAGCAGGAAGCTTCCCTCACTTCACCTCTCCTCTCCTCTGACACACTATCCCGGTCTGCGGGGGGCAGCCAGAGGCCCGGGCCCCCCTGCAGGGAGGTGCAGGGGCCCCCCTACAGGTGCCTGAGGGGCCCCCTAGCCGGTTGGGGCCCTGGTGTAGCTGCACAACATTAGGTCCGCCCCTTCAATGACATATATTTGCCGATCGGCGAACAGTACACTGAACTTCCAAACCCCATTGAAATTGATTAGAAGCAAAGTCAGAGTCATAGAAAACTTCATCAAAGGGGCCCAAAAGCTGCCAAACACAACTCATACTGTTTCATAGTGGAACCCCACTGTTTTGGCACAGCCATTAGCTTCCTAGACTATTACTTACCAAGCTTTAGCATCGCTGTCACCGCTTCCTGAACCTTAGACATACTGACTTCTTACCCCCCTGATTGGTTAAAGTCAGACTTAGTCCCGCTCAACCTGTCTTCCGGTGTCTGTAATTAGTTGCCAGTATGGTTACCAAACTGACATCAGATTACTGTAAAAATAAATAAATAATTGAATCAATTGGCATAGAGTCCCCCCCAATTTTGATACCAGCCAAGATAACGCGCACGACTGGGGGTAGTAATCTTACCCTAGGGAGGCACATTGTTATTGTCCCCTCGCAGGGTAAGAATAGCAGACTACAGTCACTTCAGAACATGGCACATTCATTAGAAGCACCATATCCTGGCACTTCATCCCAGCTTATCCCACTGCCCTGGTGCAATAGCAAATGTGGTAATAGAAGAGGTAAATGACAGATGAGTATTGTCAGCTGTCATCAACCACTGGATTTGGTATTGTTGAGGCATCTATGATACCCCCAAAATACCAACCACTGAGCAAAGGGACAAAAAACTGCGACAAAGAGAAAAATCCTTTATTAGAAGTCAAACACAAAGAGAATCCGCTTTAACACATTTATTAAGCCCAAACATACCTAGCTCCGACGGTAATCCACAGAGCACGATTTCCATTGAAGCACACTTTACACAACTATATTGCTATGACCGGAGCATGCAGCTGGATGTATTTCTATGGAGTTGCAAGATTCTGTTCAGAGAGCTGGCGGCTGTGTGGGGTAATGCATGTGACACTCGAGCGAGTCTTGCATGTCTGTCACCCACTCACTTTTTATGCTGTCCGCATGACTTGACTAACAATGAGTGACACCATGCATACAATGAAAAATAAAAAAAATAAAAAAATTAATACTCTGTATTCAGCTGTAATCTAGCATATGTAGTCAATTTCTTAATTTTCTACTGTTGATATTTGTACCTTGTGATATCTATACATTTTATGGTTTTGAATTTGTTTCCTTTTATATATTACTAGAAAATAGGCCCGATGCTATTGCATCGGGAGTGCGTAGAAATGAACAGGTACCGTAGAAATAGCCGCTGAATAGTACAGTCCTCTCTCCAGAAACGACGGTGTTGTTGCAGGATTTATATGGTGACTAATTGGTTAACACTATATGGTGGCTCAGTGGTTAGCACTGTATACGGTGGCTTAGTAGTTAGCAGAATATATGGTGGCTTACTGGTTAGCATTGTATATGGTGGCTTAGTGGTTAGCACTGTATATGGTGGCTCAGTGGTTAGCACATTATATGGTGGCTGAGTGGTTAGCACTGTATGGTGGCTCAGTGGTTAGCACTGTATATGGTGGCTCAGTGGTTAGCACTGTATATGGTGGCTCAGTGGTTAGCATTGTATATGGTGGCTTAGTGGTTAGCAGAATATATGGTGGCTTACTGGTTAGCACTGTATATGGTGGCTTAGTGGTTAGCACTGTATATGGTGGCTCAGTGGTTAGCACTGTATGGTGGCTCAGTGGTTAGCACTGTATATGGTGGATCAGTGGTTAGCACTGTATATGGTGGCTCAGTGGTTAGCACTGTATATGGTGGCTCAGTGGTTAGCACTGTACATGGTGGCTCAGTGGTTAGCAGTGTATATGGTGGCTCAGTGGTTAGCACATTATATGGTGGCTGAGTGGTTAGCACTGTATATGGTGGCTCAGTGGTTAGCACTGGATGGTGGCTGAGTGGTTAGCACTGTATATGGTGGCTCAGTGGTTAGGACATTATATGGTGGCAGAGTGGTTAGCACTGTATATGGTGGGTCAGTGGTTAGTACTGTATGGTGGGTCAGTGGTTAGGAGTGTATACAATGTCTCAGTAGTTAGCACTGTATATGGTGGCTGAGTGGTTAGTTGTCTTCCCCTGTTCTCTGGCCCATCTTCCCCTGTTCTCTGCCCCGTGTTTCCCTGTTCTGTGCGGCGTCTTCCCGTTTTCTGGCCCTGTCCTCTACCAGTGTGTCCCGCCGTCTTGTGCTGCTGTCCTGTGCCCCTGTGTCCCCCTGTCCTGTGCCTGTGTCCCCTTGTCGTCTGCCCATGTTCCTCTGTCCTCTGCCCCTGTGTCCTCCTGTCCTCTGCCCCTGTGTCTCCCTGTCCTCTGCCCCTGTGTCTCCCTGTCCTCTGCCCCTGTGTCCTCCTTGTCCTGTGCCCTGTGTCCCCCTGTCCTGTGTGCCCCTGTTCTGTGTCCCCCTGTCATCTCCCCCTGTCCTCTGGCCCGTGTGCCTGAGTCCTGTGGCCCTGTTCTGTGTTCTCCTGTCCTGTGTCCCCTGTCCGGTGTGCCCCTGTCCGGTGTGCCCCTGACCGGTGTGCCCCTGTCTGGTGTGGCCCTGTCTGGTGTGGCTGTGTGGTGTGTGTCCCTGTCGTCTACCCCTGTTTGGTGTCCCCTTGTCCTCTGGGCCTGTTGTGTCCCTCTGTCCTGTGTCCCCCTGTCCTTTGCCCCTGTTGTGTCCCTCTGTGTCCTCCTGTCCTGTGTGTCCCTGTTCTCCACCCCTGTTCTGTGTCCCCTTGTCCTCTGTCCCTGTTGTGTCCTCCTGTCCTGTGTGCCCGTGTCCTCTACCCCTGTTCTGTGTCCCCTTGTCCTCTGCCCCTGTTGTCATCCTGTCCTGTGTGTCCGTGTCCTCTACCCCTGTTCTGTGTCCCCTTGTCCTCTGCCCCTGTTGTCATCCTGTCCTGTGTGTCCCTGTCCTCTACCCCTGTTCTGAGTCCCCTTGTCCTTTGCCCCTGTTGTGTCGTCCTGTCCTGTGTGTCCCTGTCTTCTGCCCCTGTTCTGTGTCCCCCTGTCCTTTGGCCCTGTTGTGTCCTCCTGTCCTGTGTGTCCCTGTCCTCTACCCCTGTTCTGTGTCCCCTTGTCCTTTGCCCTTGTTGTGTCCTCCTGTCCTGTGTGTCCCTGTCCTCTGCCCCTGTTCTGTGTCCCCCTGTCCTTTGGCCCTGTTGTGTCCTCGTGTCCTGTGTGTCCCTGTCCTCTGCCCCTGTTCTGTGTCCCCTTGTCCTCTGCCCTTGTTGTGTCCTCCTGTCCTGTGTGTCCCTGTCCTGTGCCCCTGTTCTGTGTCCCCCTGTCCTTTGCCCTGTTGTTTCCCTCTGTCCTGTGTGTCCCTGTCCTCTACCCCTGTTCTGTGTCCCCTTGTCCTCTGCCCTTGTTGTGTCCCCTGTCCTGTGTGTCCCTGTCCTGTGTCCCCTTGTTCCCTTGCCCCTGTGGTCCTCTGTCCTTTGTCCCAGTTGTTCCCTCTGTTCTGTGTGTCCCTGTCCTTTGCCCTGTTGTGTCCCCTGTCCTGTGTTGTCCCTGTCCTGTGTCCCTGTCCTGTGTCCCCTGTCCTTGCCCCTTGTTGTGTCCTCCTGTCCTGTGTGTCCTGTCCTCTGCCCCTGTTCTGTGTCCCCTTGTCCTTTGCCCTGTTGTGTCCCCCTGTCCTGTGTGTCCCTGTCCTCTGCCCCTGTTCTGTGTCCCCCTGCTTCCTTTGGCCCTGTTGTGTGTCCTCGTCTACCCTGTGTGTCCCTGTCCTTTCCCCTGTTGTGTCCCCTTGTCCTTTCGGCCCCTGTTGTGTCCCCTTCCTTTGGCCCTGTTGTGCCCCTTTTACTTCTCTACCCTGTCTGTGTCCCCTTGTCCTCTGCCCCAGTTGTGTGCCCATGTCCTGTGTCCCCCTGTCCTCTGCTCTCTGTATTCCTTGGAGCGGCACTGAAGCCGGTCATGTGACAGGGGGGCTAATGTGACATCACAGAGGGCCTGTCACATGACCGGCTCGAAAAAGAAAGTATGTGTGCAGTCAGCAGAGCGGGGAGGGGTAAGTGCGGAGCGGCCGGGGGAGAGCGGGCGGCAGCGGCGATACTGACCGGCATATGCGGCAGGAGATCAGCGGCTTATGCGCATGAGCGGCTGATCTCCCGAGGGGCGCTGGGCGGTCACCTCAGCGCTATGTTGGTGGGATAGCGGAGTCTCTGGGGCGACGTGTAATATCCAAGATGGCGGCAAAATCTTGCGAGATTTTGTCGCCATCTTGGATATTACATGTCGCCGCAAGGACAGTGCTCCTCCAGCTGCATGGCGTCACCGAGGCCCCAGCGGTGCTAGAGCAGCGAGGGGCAGCGGTGACCTCGGGGAGGCGGTGGCGGGGCGGAGGCGGCGGCGGGGTGGACGGGTGGGCGGCGGAGACGGCGGGTGGCGGGGACGGCAGTGCGGCTGCGGCTCGCGCAAAGGAGTCTGGGATTCGGCGACAACGCCCGAATTCCAAACTCCCGATTATATAAGTAGATTTTTTTGCAATCATTTATAATTTTTCATCACTGTTTATTGCTGGTATCTTGATTTATTCTTTTTAACAAATATTTTCTTATACTTTGCACTGTTTCTGGAATGTGAGTGTGACTGTGGTGTGGGTAAGTTACACTAATTACGATGTGGGGTTCCAATTGTAACTTCAGATGTGGGGTTCCAATTGTAACCTCAGCACCTATATAACAACAGTCACACTTCACATTCTCAGGCTTGAGAAAGGATGTTTATCTGAAACAAGTCATCTTGCCGCTCCCCTGCGATATGTATTATACATTATTGATGCCTTGCTGTAAATTTGGAGCCTGAAGAATTTTGAATAAAGACATTCACATTTATTCCAATCCCATGAGCTGGACATTCCACGTTTTCTACAGTCTATTTATGGTTTTGAGGTTTTTCCTGAAGGCTGCAGTCCTCCTGTTAATCCAGCAAGAGGAAGTGCAAGTGGCACTAAATTTGGGAAGGGGAAAAAGAAAATTAATCCTACCTGGCCATGAGTCAAAGAAAAGTCATCACTCTATTCAGAACTCCAAGCAAAAGCTGTCCTTATCTGGCCAACAGGGCAACTCCAGGACTAACTGTGAGGCAATCAGCCTGTAACTTTGCATCCTGCATGATGCAGGGTTCCAGCAGAGGCATTTCTTACAAGCGTTCAGCGACTCAACAACAGGCCTTTTTAGGGCAGCCCTCTTTAATTGGCATCCTTTTTTAAAGCCTCTCACTTTCGCCACAGCTCTTTCACCAATGACCAGGATGTACATGCAAATTATAGTGTGGGCTGCTCCTGGACAGTCTTGGGGGGGTGTTGCAGGGGCTTCGCCTCCTGGGTCATTCTCCACCATCACTTGCCTCCCAGCATAGCCCCTCATTGCAACCTCTGGAGAAGAGGACAGACAAATTATGAGATGGCCAACCCCTCTAGCACACACCAGAGGAATGCAAGTAATTCCAACAGTCCCTTCAGTCCCTCTGACCCCTATGGGTTTCACTGCTGGCTGGCTAACATGGTCAGGCTGTGCCATCAGACGGTGTTCAATCCTCTCAATGTTGGCCTCCTGCTGCCACTCTTGGAAATCTTCTACGATAGTGAACCAATTTACCACTACCACATACCACCTCTTGGAGTCCTTTACTGCCATGAAGGTGACGACCTGTACAACAAAGATGGTGTGAAGAAGTGAAGGCAGATGATGCAACAGCAGGGTGGTCTGGTTGAAATAGTACTAGTACTAGCCATCAGTCCCATGTTTGGCTAGGAACTCAAACTCCCTCTTCTGGATGAAGATCGTCACCTGCCCCTAGGTACATTGTGCCTCAAAGTCATTACACTTAGGCCCCAGCAACCACTCTTGGGTGAGGGCATCTGAAAACCTGATTTCTTCCAGAACTGACAAGGCCTAGGGTGTTTAATGCCTATAAGGATACTTGCTGGGAGGGGTTAAAGGGCCCCACATGGCAGTCTCCCAGTTGAAGGCCTCTGGTGAAGTGCCATAGATGGTTGAGAAATAGGAGCTTCAGCCACTACTACCTTCTCTCATGCTCCTCACCCTCTTCAACCTCCTTCTTCTCCTTCTCAATTTGCCAGTCCACTGGCTACAGCTTCATCCAGCGATGAGTAACACAAGGCTCTACTAAACTGGGACAGCTAAGGAGCATCTGAAAACATAGCACGGACACTTAAGCAGGTGACTGCCACAATTTTTTTTTTTCTTGACTGTGTCTCTTAGCAGTTACTTGTGCCCAATGTACAAGGATGTACACATCCTTAAACAATTAAAATTTAACAATCTGATGATTTGCCACTGTATATTAAGCACCTAAAAGGGATTTCTGTAAGAAAAAATTATCGTGGAACAAATTATTGCAATTTTATTTGACGGACAACAGAAGTGTTCAGGATAATTTATTGCTGTTTCAGACTCTAGCTATATAGAATATTAGCATAGCCAATACATGTGTTATTTTACAAATTTGTTTTGATTGTATTTAAAATTTTTAGATTTAGAAAAAGTTGTTTATGCAAAGATTGTTTTAAAGAGCTGGAGGCCGGAGCTTACAATTACTATATATGTATATATATATACACATACCGTATATACTCGTGTATAAGCCGACTTTTTCAGCCCAAAAATTGGGCTGAAAAGTCCCCCCCTCGGCTTATACACGAGTCATATACTAGTGTGGTGGGGGCTGTGTCCGGGCACTGCAGGAGGAGGCGGGGGAGGCTGCAGAATGATTGCATTCAAACAGGAAGTGCGGGAAGGACACCGGTATTAGAAGCAGCGGGACACGCAGACGCAGCGGCTGGAGGAGCCGAGTGCCTGGAGACCGAGGGGCGAGATGGATCACTGCTGGGGGGGGCCTCTGTATACATGGGGGAGGCGCCTCTGTATACATGGGGGGCGGCGCCTCTGTATACATGGGGGAGGCACCTCTGTATACATGGGGGGCGCCTCTGTATACATGGGGGGGCCTCTGTATACGGGGGGCCTCTTTATACATGGGGGGGCCTCTTTACACATGGGGGGCCTCTGTATACATGGGGGGCCTCTGTATACATGGGGGGCCTCTGTATGCATGGGGAAAGTGAGACAGCAGGGGAGCTGTATATCACTGCTGGGCCTGTATACCACTGCTGGGGCTGTATACCACTCCTGGGGCTGTATAGCACTGCCGAGGGGCCTGTATACCACTGCTGGGTCTGTATACCACTGCAGGGATTGTAAACCACTGCTGGGACTGTATACCACTGCTGGGCCTGTATACCACTGCTGGGGCTGTATAGCACTGCCGAGGGGCCTGTATACCACTGCTGGGTCTGTATACCACTGCTGGGACTGTATACCACTGCTGGGGCTGTATTCCACTGCTGGGGCTGTATAGCATTGCTGAGGGGCCTGTATACCACTGTTGGGTCTGTATACCACTGCTGGGTCTGTAAACCACTGCTGGGGCTGTATACCACTGCTGGGGCTGTATAGCACTGCCGAGGGGCCTGTATACCACTGCTGGGTCTGTGTACCACTGCTGGGTCTGTATATCACTGCTGGGTCTGTATACCACTGCTGGGCCTGTATACCCGTCCTGGGGGCTGTATACCACTGATGAGGGGCCTCTATACCACTGATGAGGGGCCTGCATACCACTGCTGGGGACTGTATACCACTGATGAGGGGCCTGTATACCACTGGTGAGGGGCCTGTATACCACTGATGAGGGGCCTGTATATCAGTGATGGCGGCAACTGTATACTAGTTATGGCCACTATATACCAGTGATGGCTGCTATATACAGGGATGGTGGGCTATATACCAGTGATAGGGGGCTTTATAACAGGACGGTGGTCTGCTGCATTGGTAGTTTACTGTTTCTATTTAAAATACAAGTTCAACATTTTATTCGGATCTATTTTCATTTTTAAAATTTTTCAGTACCGGTAGCTGCTGCATTGTCCACCCTCGGCTTATACGCGAGTCAATAGGTTTTTCCCAGTTTTTGGGGGCAAAAGTAGGGGGGTCGGCTTATACACGGGTCGGCTCATACACGAGTTTATACGGTAGCTTACAATTACTATCTACTATATAATTGCCGTAGGCACGTTTGTGTCGGACCCCGGCACGCCGTGGCTTTGTCACTATGTGACATCACCACGCCGTGCGAGGCATTGCCCGCGTAGCGGGCATTGCGACCCCTCGCCGCTGTCATCCCGCTCCGGAGCAGCTGCTGTCAGCACATGCTGACACAGTGCTCCGGAGCCTGTGCCCCTGTGCCCCCGCTCCGGAGCAGCAGCTGTCAGCATATGCTGACACAGTGTCCGGAGCCTGTGCCCCTGTGCCCCCGCTCCGGAGCAGCTGCTGTCAGCACATGCTGACACAGTGCTCCGGAGCCTGTGCCCCTGTGCCCGTGTCATGCCCGCGCCCCCCTGGGTCGGAAGTTCCGTCTGCCCGCCAGCCAGTACCGTAGCTAGCGGGTGGGCAGGGGGGCCTAGCGCATCGTGCCACTCGGCATGAGGGGCCCATTGCCTCCACCCCCTGGGGGGCCCCGTGCTGACACCAGCCGCCCGCCGTGCGCCCGGAGAGGAGGGAGGACGGAATTTCCTGTCCGGCAGCTCTGCCCGCCCCTCCTCTCCTCCTACAGCACACGCACGCCGGCCGCGGTGAGTCTGCACTCCCCCCGGCCCTCACATCTGTCTGACAGCACCCCCCCCCGGTCCTCACATGGGGGTCCTGGGTGCTGATCTTGCCCCAGGGCCTGGAGCATGCCAGCTACACCTCTGCGCTCCAGCCTCTGCCCTTCAGCCTCCGCTCTCCTTTCTAGCCTCCGCTCTCCCCTCCAGCCTCCGCTCTCCCCTCCAGCCTGTGCTCTCCCCTCCAGCCTCCGCTCTCCCCTCCAGCCTCCGCTCTCCTCCACCTCCAGCCTCTGCCCTCCAGCCTCCGCTCTCCCCTCCAGCCTCCGCTCTCCCCTCCAGCCTCTCCCCTCCAGCCTCTGCTCTCCCCTCCAGCCTCTGCCCTCCAGCCTCTGCTCTCCCCTCCAGCCTCCTCTCCAGCCTCTGCTCTCCCCTCCAGCCTCCACTCTCCCCTCCAGCCTCCCTCTTCCCTCCAGCCTCCGCTCTCCCCTCCAGCCTCCGCTCTCCCCTCCAGCCTCTGCCCTCCAGCCTCCGCTCTCCCCTCCAGCCTCCGCTCTGCCCTCCAGCCTCCTGCTCTCCCTCCAGCCTCCGCTCTCCCCTCCAGCCTCCGTTCTCCTCTCCAGCCTCCCTTATGCCCTCCAGCCTCTGCCATCCAGCCTCCGCTCTCCCCTCCAGCCTCTCCCCTCCAGCCTATCCCCCCCCAGCCTCCGCTCTCCCCTCCAGCCTCCGCTCTCCCCTCCAGCCTCCGCTCTGCCCTCCAGCCTCCGCTCTCCCCCACCTCTCCCCAGCCTCCGCTCTCCCCTCCAGCCTCTGCTCTCCCCCTCCAGCCTCCGCTCCCTCACCCTCAGCCCTCCGCTTTCCCCTCCAGCCTCCGCTCTCCCCTCCAGCCTCCGCTCTCCCCTCCAGCCTCCGCTCTCCCCTCCTGCCTCCGCTCTCCCCTCTCCCCTCCAGCCTCTCCCCTCCAGCCTCTGCCCTCCAGCCTCTGCCCTCCAGCCTCCGCTCTCCCCTCCAGCCTTTCCCCTCCAGCCTCCGCTCTCCCTCCAGCCTCTGCCCTCCAGCCTCTCCCCTCCAGCCTCTGCCCTCCAACCTCCGCTCTCCCCTCCAGCCTCTCCCTTCCAGCCTCTGCCCTCCAGCCTCTCCCCTCCGCTCTCCCCTCCAGCCTCCACTCTCCCTTCCAGCCTCCGCTCTGCCCTCCAGCCTCCGCTCTGCCCTCCAGCCTCCGCTCTGCCCTCCAGCCTCCGCTTTTCCCTCCAGCCTCCGCTCTCCCCTCCAGCCTCCGCTCTCCCCTCCAGCCTCCAGCCTCTGCCCTCCAGCATCCGCTCTCCCCTCCAGCCTTTCCCCTCCAGCCTCCGCTCTCCCTCCAGCCTCCACTCTGCCCTCCAGCCTCCGCTCTGCCCTCCAGCCTCCGCTTTCCCTCCAGCCTCCGCTCTCCCCTCCAGCCTCCGCTCTCCCCTCCAGCCTCCAGCCTCTGCCCTCCAGCATCCGCTCTCCCTCCAGCCTCTCCCCTCCAGCCTCTGCCCTCCAGCCTCTGCCCTCCAACCTCCGCTCTCCCCTTTAGCCTCTCCCCTCCAGCCTCCGCTCTCCCCTACAGCCTCTGCCCTCCAGCCTCTGCCCTCCAGCCTCTGCCCTCCAGCCTCCGCTCTCCCCTCCAGCCTCTCCCCTCCAGCCTCCGCTCTCCCCTCCAGCCTCCGCTCTCCTTCCAGCCTCTGCCCTCCAGCCTCCGCTCTCCCCTCCAGCCTCTGCCCTCCAGCTTTCGCTCTCCCCTCCAGCCTTTCCCCTCCAGCCTCCGCTCTCCCCTCCAGCCTCTGCCCTCCAGCCTCCAGCCTCTGCCCTCCAGCCTCCGCTCTCCCCTCCAGCCTCTGCCCTTCAGCCTCCGCTCTCCCCTCCAGCCTCCGCCTTCCCCTCGAGCCTCCGCTCTCCCCTCCAGCCTCCGCTCTCCCCTCTAGCCTCTGTTCTCCCCTCCAGCCTCTGCCCTCCAGCCTCCACTCTCCCCTCCTGCCTCTGCCCTCCAGCCTTCGCTCTCCCCTCCAGCCTTTCCCCTCCAGCCTCCGCTCTCCCCTCCAGCCTCTGCCCTCCAGCCTCCAGCCTCTGCCCTCCAGCCTCCGCTCTCCCCTCCAGCCTCTGCCCTCCAGCCTCCGCTCTCCCCTCCAGCCTCTCCCCTCCAGCCTCCGCTCTCCCTTCCAGCCTCCGCTCTCCTCTCCAGCCTCCGCTCTGCCCTTCAGCCTCCGTTCTCCCCTCCAGCCTCTGCCCTAAAGCCTCTGCCCTCCAGCCTCTCCCCTCCAGCCTTTCCCTCCAGCCTCTCCTTTCCAGCCTCCAGCCAATCCCTTCCAGCCTCCAGCCAATCCCCTCCAGCCTCCGCTCTCCCCTCCAGCCTCTGCTCTCCCTTCCAGCCTCCGCTCTCCCCTCCAGCCTCTGCCCTCCCCTCCAGCCTCTGCCCTCCAGCCTCTGCTCTGCCCTCTAGCCTCTGCCCTCCCCTCCAGCCTCCGCTCTCCCCTCCAGCCTCCGCTCTCCTCACCCCTCCATATGCAATGTACAGTATCTACTATATAATTGCCGTAGGCACTTCCGTGTCGGTCCCCGAAAAGACCGTGGCTATGTCACTCTGTGAAGTCAGCACGGCGAAGCATTGGCCGCGTAGCGGCCAATGCGAGTCGCTGGCCTGCGCGAGCAATGGCCGCGAGGCCATTGCTCGCGCAGACTGAGTACGAGCAATGCGAGTCGCTGGCCTGCGCGAGCAATGGCCGCGAGGCCATTGCTCGCGCAGACTGAGTACGAGCAATGCGAGTCGTGGCCTGCGCGAGCAATGGCCGCGGCCATTGCTCGCGCAGACTGAGTACGAGCAATGCGAGTCGCTGGCCTGCGCGAGCAATGGCCGCGAGGCCATTGCTCGCGCAGGCTGAGTACGAGCAATGGCCGCGAAGTGGCCATTGCGAGTCGCTGGGCAAAAATCGAACCAGAGGCTCGACCTCAAAGTTAACGATTTACCGGTCAGGTAGCGCGAGCAATGGCCTGAGGCCATTGCGAGTCGCTGCCTGAGCCGCGCTTCTAATTGGTCGGCGCCAGCGAGTCGTTACACTTGCGGCGCGCTTGCGGTAATCCTCATACAAAGTATAGTATTCTAGACACCCGATGCATTTGCATCGGGCTCACAGCTAGTATTATATATATACATAGCTTTACAATTACTATATTATATGTATATATGTGTGTATATAAATATATATATGTATATATATTATAGTAATTGTAAGCTCCGGCCTCCAGCTCTTTAACCCCTTAGTGACGGAGTCAATTTCCACCTTAATGACCAGACCGTTTTTTGTAATTCTGACCAGTGTCCCTTTATGAGGTTATATCTCTGGAACGCTTCAACGGATCCTAGCGATTCTGAGATTGTTTTTTCGTGACATATTGGGCTTCATGTTAGTGGTAAATTTAGGTCGATAATTTTTGCGTTCATTTGTGAAAATGTAAAAAAATTGGCAAAAATTTTGAAAATGTCACAATTTTCAAATTTTGAATTTTTATTCTGTGAAACCGGAGCTATATGTGACACAAAATAGTTAATAGCTAACATTTCTCACATGTCTACTTTACATCAGCACAATTTTGGGAAAAAAACATTTTTGGTTAGGAAGTTATAAGGGTTCAAAGTTCATCAGCAATTTCTCATTTTTCCAGCAACATTTACAAAACCATTTTTTTAGTAACCACATCACAATTGAAGTCCCTTTGAGAGGTGTAAATGATAGAAAACACCCAAACGTGACACCATTCCAAAACAAAAACTGCACCCCTCAAGCTACTCAAAACTACATTCAAGAAGTTTATTAACCCTTCAGGTGCTTCACAGCAACTAAAGCAAAATGGAAACAAAGAATGGACATTTTAATTTTTCCAACAAAAATGTTCTTTTAGCGTCCATTCTTTCATTTTCACATGGGCAACAGGATAAAATGCATCCTAAAATTTGTTGGGCAATTTCCCCCGAGTATATCGATATCTCATATGTAGTCATAAACCACTGTTTGGGCGCACTGCAGGGCTCAGAAGGGAAGGAGCGCAATTTGACTTTTGGTGCTAATTTACCATTCAAAAAGTCAAATGGGGCTCCTTCCCTTTCGAGCCCTGCCGTGCGCCCACACAGTGGTTAATGACATATGAGATATCGGTGTACTCAGGAGAAATTGCCCAACAAATTTTAGGATGCATTTTATCCTGTTGCTCATGTGAAAATGAAAAAATTGAGGACAAAAGAAACTTTTTGTGAAAAAAAAAGTACTTTTTCATTTTTACGGATCAATTTGTGAAGCACCTGGGGGTTCAAAGTGCTCTTTATGCATCTAGATAAGTTCCTTGGGGAGTCTAGTTTCTAAAATGGGGTCACGTGTAGGGGAGCTCCAATGTTTAGGCATACATATATGCGACATGGTGTCCGCTAACAATTTGAATGAAAAATTAACTCCAATTGTTAGCAGACACCATGTCACGTATGGAGAGACCCTGTGTGCCTAAAAATTTGAGCTCCCCCACAAGTGACCCCATTTTGGAAACTAGACCCCCCAAGGAACTTATCTAGATGGGTGGTGAGCACTTTGAACCCCCAGGCGCTTCACAAATGAATCCGTAAAAATGAAAAGAGAAACTTTTTGTGGAAAAGAAAGTACTTTTTAATTTTTACAGATCAATTTGTGAAGTACCTGGGTGTTCAAAGTGCTCACTGTGCATCTAAATAAATTCCTTGGGGTGTCTAGTTTCCAAAATGGGGTCACGTGTGGGGGAGCTACAATGTTTAGGCACACAGGGGCTCTCCATACGCGACATTGTGTCCGCTAACTACTGGAGCTAATTTCCCATTCAAATTGTTAGTGCACAATGTCGCATATGGAGATCCCCTGTGTGCCTAAACATTTGAGCTCCCCCACAAGTGACCCAATTTTGGAAACTAGACCCCCAAGGAACATATCTAGATGCAAAGTAAGCACTTTCAACCCCCAGGTGTTTGACAAATTTGTCTGTAAAAAGGAAAAAAAGATTTTTGTGAAAAAAAAGTACTTTTTAATTTTTACGGATCAATTTGTGAAGCACCTGGGGTTTCAAAGTGCTCACTATGCATCTAAATAAATTCCTTGGGGGGTCTAGTTTTCAAAATGGGGTCACTTGTGGGGGAGCTCCAATGTTTAGGCACACAGGGGCTCGCCATACACGACATGGTATCCACTTACTATTCCAATTGTTAGTGGACACCATGTCACGTATGGAGAGCCCCTGTGTGCCTAAACATTGAGGCTCCCCCACAAGTGACCCCATTTTGTAAACTAGACGTCCCAAGGAACTTATCTAGATGCATAGTGAGCACTTTGAGCCCCCAGGTGCTTCACAAACTGATCTGTAAAAATAAAAAAGTACTTTTTTTCACAAAAATCTTCTTTTTTTTCCTTTTTACAGACTAATTTGTGGAGCACCTGGGGGTTAAAACTGCTCACTATGCATCCAGATATGTTCCTTGGGGGTTCTAGTTTCCAAAATGGGGTCACTTGTGGGGGAGCTCCAATGTTTAGGCACACAGGAGCTCTCCATATGAGACATGGTGTCCGCTAACAATTTGAATGGAAAATTAGCTTCAATAGTTGGCGGACACCATGTCGCATATGGAGAGCCCCTCTGTGCATAAACATTGGCGCTCCCACACAAGTGACCCCATTTTGGAAACTAGACGCCTCAAGGATTATATCTAGTGGTATAGTGAGCATTTAGAACCTACAGCTACTTCAAAGAATTTGATAACGTCATATTGAACATTTTCTTTTTTTCACACAATTTCTCACTTTTAGAGCATGTGCACAAGATATGGAGACACCGTGTCCTGGTCGTCTCCTCTCTGCATTTTTTTTAGTATTTCTTTATTAAATTTTTTTTAAAAAATGACGTGGGGCTTCGCCATATTTTTGGTCCAGCGAGGTACAGCAGGCAGCTACGGGCTGCCACCAACCCCTTCTGCCTTGTTTTACCTGGGTTAACTGCAGATCTTCATCCCTGTGTGGTCACTCAGGGGTTAACTGATCTGCAGTAAACCCCTGTGTTACAATACAGGGGTGATCTGCAGACAGTTAACCCCTGAGTGACCACACAGGGGTTAAGTGCAGATCATTATCCCTGTGTGGTGATTCAGGGGTTAACTCTGCCTCTGTCCCGGTGCACACCCACAGAGCAGAGGCACCGGGACAGAGGCAGAGAGAAGAAGCAGACTCAGGATGCCGGGACTGAAGGCAGGTGAGTATGAGAAGCAGGGGCGCAGAGGGGGTGCCCAGAGGGGTGAGGACGGGTGGGGCGCCCAGAGAGGGCAGGGGGGGTGCCCATGTGTTTTCATGTCGGATCAAAGTGAAAGTACTTTTTACCAGCACTTTCACTGTTTGTAATGTGATGATCGGTAAACGGTGCTTACCGGTCATCACATTACAGGTGCCGGTAAAACACTAGCTAATTACTAATCTCTAGGGTCTCAGCTACAATCGGTATGCTGACACCCTAGAGATTTTAGCTACAGGGGCGGCGCTACAGGGCTTTTTCCTGCCTTACGTCTACAGACGTCGGCTAGGCATAAGTACCCTTTTTTTCCGACGTCTGCCGTTATCAGGTTAAAACAATCTTTGCATAAACAACTTTTTCTAAATCTAAAAATTTTAAATACAATCAAAACAAATTTGTAAAAATAATACATGTATTGACTATGCTAATATTCTATATAGCTAAAGTCTAAAACAGCAATATATTATCCTGAACACACTTCTGTTGTCCTTCAAATAAAATTGCAATTATATATATATATATATATATATATATATATATATATTATTAGTATATATATACAGGGTGGGCCATTTATATGGATGCACCTAAATTAAATGGGAATGGTTGGTGATATCAACTTCCTGTTTGCAGCACATTAGTATATGGGAGGGGAAGAGCTTTTCCAGATAGGTGGTGACCATGGGGGTCATTTTAAGTTGGCCACTTTGGATCCAACTTTATTTTTTTCAATGGGAACTTATTGAGAATTTCATAAGAAAAGTTTATGACCTCTTATAACACATGTTCAAAGTTCTGCCCATCGTGTTGGATTGTCAATGCAACCCTCTTCTCCCATTCTTTACACACAGATAGC
Source organism: Allobates femoralis (assembly GCA_033576535.1). NCBI lineage: Eukaryota > Metazoa > Chordata > Amphibia > Anura > Aromobatidae > Allobates > Allobates femoralis. The sequence continues at coordinate 550,886,385 of JARQOC010000002.1, read as the reverse complement.
AACACCGCAGAAAAAAATGCTAGCACAGGCTTCCAGTAACTGTTTCAGATGATTTATCACAAGACGACTAAAACAATCTTATATATATATTTATATATATGATAATCATATAATGAATCATATATATATGTGTGCTAACAAATGAAATACTTTGTGCCTTTTGCGTAAAAGTTCTGATAATACACTTTTTCTGACAGAATAAAAATAGTTTAAAGGCAGCGCGCCCTAAATCAGAAAGTGGGGCACCCTCAATCGGAAGAATTCTACTTAGGCTAGGGTCACACATAAGCCCTTGGTCCGTTTTTGCATCAGTTTTTGCATTTTTTTTTTCAAAGTCCAAAAACTGATGCAAAAACGGATTATATGTAATAAATACCCAATACGTTTTTTTCTGCACCCAAAAACATTCCCAGGAGGTTTTTGAAACCCAAAAACGTTGGCAGGAACGTTTTGGGTGCAGTAAAAAACGTATCCGTTTTTTAGAGCATTGTTTATTTAAAAAATGTCAAAGTCCCAAAATTGTTCAGGGGCACAGTAGGCATAAAAAGCAGCCTAGGAAATTGGCATGGAAAACACTTCCAAAAAAGGATTGCTATGTGTGACAGGGAATATATCCAAATCACCTGTATCCCACCCCTATCAGAGTGTACAGATGACAAGTGAAACTATATTAATTTGCACAAATTAATTTTTTATTTCTTAAAATTCATATTTAAAGCTTACACTTTCAGGTACCATAATAATAGAATATACCACATAAGGGTGAACCACTAAAATATACTTTTACTCTCTTTGCACATATACATTATCCTGCTCAAGTACTTAAATAAAAAGCAGTATCCTACTTCCAGCTATCTAGATCTTGCATGAAGCATTATTTGCTATGTATAAAGCAGGTTTTTATTACCTTTTGCTGCAGTTACTTTCACAGGAGTGCAAATCCGTAGTGGCCCCCACCAAACTACCTATGTACGTTTCAAAGTTGCTTCGTCCTCAGGGCATTTTTTTAACATGGGGCCCTATGGGAAACGTATACGTTAACACATGGCACATATAGGCACCTGCGTTAAGACATGCGTTAACGCATATGCATTTTTCATGAAAAAAAGTCCCAAAATTTGCCAAAAACGTCCAGGACCTCAGGGAACACTAGTGGCACCCTTAGAAAAACGGATCTGTTTTTCTAAGGGCTTAAAAAATGGATTTGTATGAAAGAACCTGGCCATACTGTGACCTAGTTTTTAAAGGTGAACAAGTGTGTATTGTACACACATGGCAGAAAAAAAATGTGAGATCCAGCAAAGTGAGTAAGTTTATCAAATACACAGTAAACATAAAAGTCTCTTGAAATAATTATTTCACAGTGTAATAAAAAGGGGAAGCCTCTCAGTAGCAGTATACTTAGTGAGATGCAAAAGCAGAAGAAGTCTATAAGTTTAGTTATACCCAGGAAAGCCTGGGAATGGTAGCCACAGAGAACAAATCCTAAACTTGAAGCAGTGCAGTGTAGTTAAAGACCAGCACAGTCCAACAACTACTGCACAATATAAACTGAGAAGCTGCAAAAGCTAACAAGCACACAGGTCTTTTGGATCACAGGCAGGCAGGCTTGAAGGAAAGTCAGAGACAACAGTACTAGGAGTGAGTTTGCAGGAGCACACTGAATCAGGTGTTGTAGCAGGAGGTGAAACTTCAGACTCTGGAAAAGTGGTTTTGCAGAAGTAGGAGCTTTTGAGAAACACAGGGAGCAGGAAGCAAGGAATTCAAACTGAATACTCAATGATGGATAGAAGGTAGACTAAGGTTTATAAAGGCAGGGAAGGAAGATTATATCAATATGAAGGAAGCAGCAGAAGTCATCTTGAAAAAGGACAAGGATGCACAAACAGTAAATAGAAAATCCAGAGTCCTGACATCAATTCATTCTATTGTTTGACAACTAAACTTGTACCTTATCAATTTAATGCTGCTGCAATCGCTTCTTTACCACCTGGCATAATTCCAAGTGCAGAATTCAAGAGTGTGATATAACAAATTAGACCAGAAGGATATGGTGCATTTGGCCATCCATAACCTTCATCGCAGCTGTATCATAATTTGTGTCATCTAATCCTGATGTCTCCTCTTTCTACAGGTACGACTTCATCATTATATGTACACATCTTTCCCTGCATCTGCTCCATGCTGCATTTAATCCCAGCTACATCAAATCTTTTCTATATGCCGTGCATTTTGTATTGACTTGGTACGACTTCTTCATTATATATACACATCTCTTCCCTGTATTTGCTCCATGCTTCATCTAATCCCAGCTGCATCTCACCTCTTCTATATGTTGTGTATTTTGTCAAGATATGCCATCTTTTTCATAATCTGTTCTTTCTGCATGGCTCATTGCGGCATATCTGTAACTACTCATTCCACTCCTCCTCCTTACTCTATGACTTATGAATTTGATCTTTTATTCTTGTTCTATTCAGGTGCTCTGCACGGCGCTGGCTGGGCATTAATTATGCAATTCACATAAATTCCGGTCAGGTGACATCAGTACACCCACGCCGCTGTGTTCTGCTTCAAGCACCGCATGTGCAATGAAGCCTAAAGAGTGGCATGGGTGTACTGGTGTCTCCTGCTCCCGAAAATGACGCAAATCGCATCATTCATGCCCAGCCAGCGCCGTGAAGAGCAGGAAGGACGCCTGAATAGACCATGAATAAAAGATCACGCCCACTAGGGCGTGATCTTATGACAAACAGGGCACATAACGAACACGCCCTAAGGGCTAAAGAATATAGCCCCTGCTAACTATAATCCCTAATGAGGGAGTATTAAATCATTTTTATGCACTTTCACAGGATGCTTTTAGGAGATAAAAGGAGTGTGAGGTTAGTGATAGAATGCGGCAGGGAGATGTTTTGGTAGCTTAGGTGGCATTTTGGAGGTGAAATGATCCCTTTAATAACCGGCTCATACCAATTCATCCAGCCCCTGTTTCCCCAGTTCATTAACCTGGAGCACTTTGGAACACTCGCTCTGTCTGTAACAAACATTTATACATCCATGACCTCTTTATCACTAACAAACTCTCTTTCCTTGGCATCACTGAAACCTGGCTCACTTCCTCTGACAAAGCCTCTCCAGCTGCACTTTTTTTTATAGTGGATTCAATCTTTCTCACACCCCCTGCCCCAGTAACAAGCATAATGAAGGAGTTGACTTGTTCCTGTCTGATAACTGCTCATTTTACCCCAATTGCACTGCCACCCTCCTTTACTTTCTACTCTTTTGAGATGCATTCTTCTACATTTACTCTCACTGCCATATTCAGCTGACATTTACCATCACCCAGGGTCAACCACTGTTTTTTTGACCACTTCACCACCTGTCTACTTCACTTCCTCTCTGCTGATGTCCCCACCATCATCATGAGTGACTTTAACATCCCGATTGACAATTCCCACCCAGTTGCCTCTAAATTTTTATCATTAACTAAATCCTTTGGCCTCAATCAATGGCCCTCTGCAGCCACTCATAAAGATGGTCACACGCTGGACCTTATTTTCACCTGCCTATGTTCCCTGTTTACCCTCTCAAACTCACCCCTCTCCCTGTCTGATCACAACCTACTGACATTCTCTTCCCTCGCCTCTCCTACTACACAACCCCCACTCCAAAAACTCAATTATCCTGGGAAAGATCTCATACATAATTTACACTCATTCACAGAGTCCCTTCTCCCTCTCACAGACATATCTTCCTTACACAATACAGATTCTGCTTTCACTTTATATAACATAACAATAACTACAGCACTCAATTTGGCTACACCCCTCACATACAGCAAAACTTGCACAAACAGACATCCCTGGCATACAAGTCTCACTGAATACCTGAGATGAGCTTCCAGGGTTGCTGAGGAGAGATAGAAGAGATCCCATTCCACTGAGCACTTCGCTGTATACAAGCAGTCCCTAACTAACTTCAAAACCGCACTCACAGCTGCAAAACAAGTCTATTTCTCATCTCTAATAGCCTCCCTGTCTCACAATCCTAAACAGCTATTCAAAACTTTCAATTCTCTCCTCCATCCCCAGCACCTCCGCCCTCTCCTCTTGTCTCTGCTTAAGACTGTGTTTCTTTCTACAAGCAGAAGACTGATAACTTCAGAGAAAGCTTTGACCCACTGTCCCTAGAGCCCCTCCTCATATCTGCTCAGCCCTCTTCTTCCAAAGCCAGCTTTTTAACCATGACATAAGATCAGCTCTCCTCCCTTCAATCAAGATAACTCCTCACCACCAGCGCCCTTAACCTGCTCCCGTCCCACCTCATTCTCAACCTCACCACAGTCTTCATTCCAACCATAACTCATCTCTTCAACTTATCACTAACTACTGGTGTTTTCCCCTCATCCTTCAAACATGCTTTGATCACAACCATCCTCAAAAACTCCTCCCTTGACCCATCCTCTGTTTCTAGCTATTGCCCCATATCACTTCTCCCCTTTGCCTCAAAACCACTAGAACAGCATGTCCATCTTGAACTGTCCTCCTATCTCTCCTCCTGCTCCCTCTTTGACCACTTACAATCTGACTTCTGACTGCATCACTCTACTGAAACTACCCTTACTAAAGTTACCAATGACCTACTAACCTCAAAAAGCAAGCGACACTACTTTATCCTCCTTCTCCTAAACTTATCCTCTGCCTTCCATGCTGTTGACCAATCTCTCCTGTTACAGATTCTCGCATCACTAGGTGTCACAAACTTGGCCCTCTCCTGGTTCTCTTCATATCTAACAGACTGGACATTCAGCATCTCCCTCTCCCACACTACCCTCTCACCTTACCCCTATCTTTTGGTGTCCCCCAAGGCTCAGTTCGTGGACCCTTACTTTTCTCAATCTACTCCCTCGGCTTGGGACAGCTCATAGAGTTCCCACAGCTTTCAGCACCATCTCTATGCTGATAAAACGCACATCTACCTAACTGGACCAGACATCACCTCCTTATTGACCAAAATCTCACAATGTATGTCCGCTATTTCATCTTCCTTTTCTGCTTGCTTTTTAAAACTGAACATGGACAAAATAGAATTCATCTTTCCCCCATCTCACTCTCCCCCTCCTCCAGACCTATCCATCAAAGTGAATAGCTGCTCACTTTCTGCAGTCCCGCATGCTTGGTGCCTTGGAGTGATACTTGACTCTGCCCTCATCTTCAAGTCATATATCCAAGCCCTTGCCACCTCCTATGGACTCCAACTCAAAATTATTTCCAAGATCTCTACATTCCTTGACCAAGATACTGAAAAAAATCTTGTACATGCTTTGATCATTCCCCAACTCAATTATTGCAACCTCCTGCTCTCTGGCCTTCCCCTAGCACTCTTGCACCACTTCAATCCATCCTAAACTCTGCTGCAAGACTCATTCACCTGTCTCCCCGCTATTCCCCAGTCTCTCCTCTCTACCAAGCCCTTCACTGCCCTTCACTTCCCCATTTCTCTGAGGATCCAGTTCAAAACCCTAACTATGTCATACAAAGCCATCCACAATCTGTCTCCTCTGTACATCTGGGACATGGTCTCCCGGTACTTAAACTCATGCAACCTGTGATCCTCTCAAGATCTCCTTGTCTACTCCTCTCTTATCTCTTCTTCCCACAACCCGTGTATCCACTATACTGTGCAACTCTCTGCCCCAACACATCAGACTCTCACCCACTGTGGAAGCCTTCAAAAGAAACCTGAAGACTCACCCTTTCCGACAAGCCTACAACCTGCAGTGAATCTCAGTCCACTAAACCATCGCTTGACCAACTTTACCCTCTCCTAGTGTATCCTTGCCTATCCCTTGTAGACTGTGAGCCCTCACAGGCAGGGTCCTCTCTCCTTCTGTACATTGTGTGCCTTATATTGTTCATGTATATTGTACTTGTCTGTGTATGTCATTTCCCCATGTAAAGCGCCATGAAATAAATGGCACTATAATCTTATATATAAAACCCGAAGGCCACTTCAGGGCAATCCAGCCAACTTCCTATATGGCCTGTGCCCTGTGTAAAACACTGGAACCGGAAGTAGCAGACCCACAAGCGGTGAGCGCGTAGCGCTCACCGCGAGCTGCTGTCAAAACAGCACAGCGGCTCGCGGTGGGCGCTAAAGCACCACCACTCACCGCTATCCTGCCACCGGCCCCGCACTGAGCCCCGTGTGCAGCCTCCGCTCTCTTCTGCCACCGGCCCCGCACTGAGCCCCGTGTGCAGCCTCCGCTCTCCTCTGCCACCGGCCCCGCACTGAGCCCCGTGTGCAGCCTCCGCTCTCCTCTGCCCCCGGCCCCGCACTGAGCCCCGTGTGCAGCCTCCGCTCTCTTCTGCCCCCGGCCCCGCACTGAGCCCCGTGTGCAGCCTCCGCTCTCCTCTGCCCCCCCAGCCTCGCTCTCCGCCTGCTTCTCCTCTGCCCCCCAGCCTCCGCTCTCCTCTGCCCCCCCAGCCTCCGCTCTCCTCTGCCCCCCCAGCCTCTGCCCTCCTCTGCCTCCGCTCTCCTTTGCCCCCCAGCCTCCGCTCTCCCATGCCCTCCAGCCTCCCCTCCGCTCTCCCCTGAGCCACTGAGCCACCACGCAGTGCTGGCCACTGAGCCACCGCGCAGTGCTGGCCACTGAGCCACCGCGCAGTGCTGGCCACTGAGCCACCGTGCAGTGCTGGCCACTGAGCCACCGCACAGTGCTGGCCACTGAGCCACCGCGCAGTGCTAACCACTGAGCCAGAACGCAGTGCTAACCACTGAGCCACCGCGCAGTGCTAACCACTGAGCCGCTGTATACTGTGCTACCCACAGAGCCGCTGTATACTGTGCTACCCACAGAGCCGCTGTATACTGTGCTACCCACAGAGCCGCCTGTATACACACAATTCATTTCACCGCACTCCCGTAACTATTAGTAAATAAACTATATATGGATTCTAGACTACTCGATTCTTTAGAATCGGGCTGCCATCTAGTAATAATAATAATAACCTTAACATTTCTGCTAAGTTTAAGAAATGATTTCCTGCACTCATCTTCATAGGAAGATACAATGCAAACATTATTTATTGCTCTCCTTTCTCACAAGTATTGAGGCATGAATCTTCTTTCAAAAAGGGATAATTTTTGGACTGTATATGCAATTTAAGTATTCTACAAAATCTAAGACTGCTGTGTGTAGTTAAAAGACTAATTACTATCTGTTTTCCACTAGCTAGTTCAATTAAGTTCACTTGCACATTAAAAGGCTGTACTTGCAATATAAAACTATAGAATACAATACAAAATAGGTTCAATAGAATCCAAAAAAATTTCAGTTAGCCACATATTTTTTATGCAATTAGAGGCTTTTTTATGCAATATTATGGGGTATATTTGGCTACACCAGTGTATTCAGATTTCAGAAGATCGATTCATCTCTTACAGCTATGCTTCCGTATGCTAAAACGAAAGCATACATTTTGTGATACAGGTGTGTTGCAGAGGGTAATCTTTTATCTCTTGCTATTTCATGAACAGTTGCTGATAAAAGCAAGGAATATTCCAGTTGTAATAGAAATCATTAGATGTTTACTCAAATACAATTTTTCACTATATTAATTGACACAGGTATTAGGCAAATTCAAGAATTCAAAGGCCACATATGCAGCAATATAATACAGAATATATTTGCATAAGTGAACAGATATCTTTAAAGAACAACGAGTAACATTTCCAGGCCATTTAGTTTATATCTGTATTGTTCACATTCGCAATGTTATGATGTCTTATCCTCCTAGGCTTTGAACGTGAGTAAAGCTTTAAGTGTTCAAAACTCCAAATAAAATTGCAACTTTTATGTTTTAAAAGATAACGATTTGTCAAGGTCTGTACAATAAAATGGTCTTTAGATATTAACAAAGTTCCTACATTTGCATCTGTTATGTGCACATGAATACATTTTGTAACTGTTAAGCAATTAGGGCTTTTATCTCTATGTGTGATGACAGTACAAGAGAAAAGAGAATCAATACTAGCGACATTTATGCCTCTTTAAGTGGAAATTACCATGGAAAATGCTGTAATATTTGGGAGAGGATAAAGCACGAACTATACTGATGCTGTTAGCTGTGCCATTTTTACATAAAATGGATTATTGTACATTGTGTTAGTAAAAGTCACAGTTTCTTCCTTTTTGATTTGTACAATAAATGTCTATATTGTGTATAGGTATCATTTAGATTCTATTTTACCTTTTAAAAATATCTTTTGAATGTTAATACAAATGGACTTATCTCTTCGTCAAAGAACACAAGTATCTTTATGGGACAAGAAGAGAATGGATAGGATTTTGTATTTTAGGATATTGTTAAGATATTGAGGATTTCAGTTTTAGAAATGATATTCTTATAATTCTTCAAATCGTTTGTGAAAATGGTAGTCTCCAGTTGGAAAGTAAGTTTAATAACTAATGATGACACTGCCAAATAGTTATATAGAGACAAAACATGCTATTTCTTGTAAAACAATATTAGTAACTAATAGTCTGTTAGTTGTCATGGCAATAAATGTTTAGATTATCACTTATTCCTCTTGTCACTATAGGAGAAACGTTAGTCTGAAAATATGCTTGCAATTAGCCTCAGCATTGCTTGTGTAAGTGGTTCAGCAGGCAAACCTGCTGATATCTGTAACTAGAATCAGTTTGCAGGTTTTACTTTACTTCAGCATTCTGAAAATGGAACCTTGGGGTCAATGAGTCTTGGTTAGTATAAATATTAATGGTATATATCCATCATTGAGCATGTTAAGATATTTGAAGCAGGCTTTGAACTTTACCTTGTTCAATGCAGGGTTGATAATATGTTGTTAAGCAGCATCTGCCTCTAACTACATCTACTTACATAATCATGCTGTCCAGTCTGTCATCAACTTCCATCCCGATATCCTCCTATTACGTGCTGGCAGCAGCAGTGTCATTGACTCCCAAACCCACTGCCACCCAAAACCGAAGCCAGGAACCTATCTGCACACATTCCGTCGCCCACACCAATTGCAGACTTTACCCAACATAACCATTGCACATCACCGTATGACAAACTGTGAAGCACAATGTAGTTAGTCAGACTGCCACCATCTTTGGACACTAACTACACATGCATGCACAGGGTATGTACAAGCCCAGTTAGTCTTGTCGCCACCATCTTTGGATACCTGAGTGTCAAAAGAAGGTGGTGGCATTATGCACAGGGATGGCAGAGAGGGGGCAAACTAGGGGCACAGAGAACATACAGGGGGACAGAGAGCTCACAGTGGGGCACAGAGAACACACAAGGGGCATAGAGGGTGCACAGGGGGCACATAGGGTGCACAGAGAAAGCACAGATGGGGCACAAAGAGCACAGAGGAAGGGAGAGCACACAGGGGTCAGTGAGAGCACACAGGGAGCAGGGGAATGCACTGTGGCAGAGAGTGCCCAGGGGTCACAGACTGCACACAGGAGGGCATAGAGAGTGTACAGAGGTCACAGAGTGCAAATGGGGGCATAAAGAATGCACAGGGGGATAGAGTGCACAGGGGTGGCAGAGAGAGTGCAGAGTGGGTAAAGAGCACACAGAGGGGGCAGAGAGAGAGCACACACTAGTGAGTATCTAAAGCACAGAGGGGAGCAGAAAGAGCACACAAGGGGTGCAGAGAGTGATCGGTGTACAAATATGGCATTTACTATTGATACTGGCACATTGTGCAGTACCAGCAGCATTGCTGCAATCGCTGCCCACAGCTGCTGCTAATGACACATCATTACCCGAGTAAGTGCAAATGCATATACCTGGGAGAGAGCACACAGGGCAGAGAGGTCAAAGGAGAGAGTACAGAGGGGAGATGAAAGCACTGGGGGAGAGCAGACAGGGGGAGAGACAGCTGCTATGTCCAATGCCACAGAGTCTGTCCTCACTGTGACATCACTACGCTCCCAATGCTATAGCATCGGGCCCACATCTAGTATCTGATAACTGCTGTTTAATCCCTTAAATGCAACTGTCAATCACTGAAAATTGTGCCATCTGGGGGCTTGTCTGTGAAAGTTGCTAATGGCTATCCATGGGCAGCAATTTGCTTGCTGAAGCACACTATTTCTACCATTTTAGGATAAATTCCCCTCCCCCACCTTATATTGAAACCCTACTAACCCGATTAACATTGCTTGCACACCTTCATCTCCCTCTTTTAAGTGTGCTCTCTGGAATCCACGGTCTGCATGCAACAAGCTTCCCTTTATCACGAAGTCTCATAATCTGCTGGCCTTCACAGAAACCTGGATCCAGAACTCAGACACGGTTTCCGCTGCAGCTATTTCTCATGGTGGCTTACATTTCTCCCATTCCCTAAAACCTGGGAGCAGACATAGTGGTGGAGTTGGTTTACTCCTGTCCCCACAATGTACTTTCCAGGTCATCCCCTCTGCTCCATCACTCTTATTTCCCTCTTTTGAGGTCATCATCATTAAGCTGTTCCATCCCCTCCCTCTCAGAGTAGTGATGGTATACCACCCCCCAGGAAATCCAACTCAGTTCCTTTACCATTTTTCCCTGTGGCTGACACACTTCATGTCCTCAGAATTTCCTACCCTTATTCTGGGTGATTTTAAAACCCGGAAAAAACTCACCAAAATATTGCCCGGTAAATATCCATTGCATCTAGCAGCAGGGTGATAGCTCCTCTGAGAGGCAACACCTGAGTGGCAGAGCCCTATGGTAACCTTGTGTCTATAGATGCAACCAGACACCTCCCTGACAGCATGGCCGGATGCTGGTGCTACCACCGCCCCCATCTGTGGGTTGTAGGTGACTGAGCACCGGTATACAGACACCTGTGTTGCCTCTCAGAGGAGCTATCAGCCTGCTGCTAGGTGCAATGGATATTTACCGGGCAATATTTTGGTGAGTTTGTTCCTGATTCTATGTCCTATTCGGTGTATCTCAAAGTGTTAAACAAACATATGGCAGCAATCATATGGTTAGGACTCGTAAAGCGTGAAGCCCCTTGTTGGTGGGTTACGAGCTTACGTATTTTGGCCCAAAATATCTACTAACACCTCACATTTTCATCTTTAGTGTTTTGTTGCATCTTTTTTTTATCTACAGTTTGAGGCTGGGTCCTCTGGGGGGCGTCTGTCATTTGTGAGGCATGTAATAAGTGAGGAGTAGCCCGCCTGGTCTAATAGCAGGGCGTGATCAATAGGCTGCTCTGACACTATGCTTCACATGCACCTGAGTGGCAGAGCCCTATGGTAACCTTGTGTCTATAGATGCCACCAGTTACCTCCCTGACAGCTACAACCGCCCCCATCTGTGGGTTGTAGTTGACTGAGCTATCATCCTGCTGCTAGATGCAATGGATATTTACCAGGCAATATTTTGGTGAGTTTTTTCCTTATTTTATGTCCTATTCGGTGAATCTCAAAGACTTTACAACCCCCATAAAAAGCTCCACCTCCCCATCTGCATCCCAGCTTCTATCTCTAACCACTTCTCTTGGCCTCTCACAGCTCTCAAGCTCTGAGACACACAAAGACGGTAACACCCTTGACCTGGTCTTTGTCCGGCTCTGTTCAACTTCCTCCTTAGATTATTCACCTCTTCCTCTCTCTGATCACAACATTCTCCCATTCAAGCTCACAAATTCTCCCCCACCCCACCAGACATCTACCTATCACACATTCAGAAATCTTTAGGCCATTAACCCTCATACACTCACAGACTCTCTTCTCTCATCACTGTCCCCAATCTCCTCCTTCTCCTGTCCCGATCTGGCTGTGAATCACTGCAATGACTCTTCAGACGCACCCTGGACCAAGTAGCGCCCCTCATCATCAAAACTTCCAAACGCAGAGTAAAACAGCCCTGGCTCACATCACAAATTCGATTCCTACAGTGATGCTCTAGGTGTGCTAAATCCCCTTGAAGGACCAACAGCTGAGGCACCTCACAAAACTTGTAATTCTTACCCTTAGAGTGCATAGTAGGAGACACCATCCTTCCTGGCCCATTTTTACTAGAGGACACTAAGGCCTAGTATTGACCTGGGGTGGGGAATAAACTCACCCTTAGTCTCTGGTAGCACCTTAGCCACCTCCACTTCCTGAGGAAGGAGCTCAGTTTGTGGCTCTGAAACGCGTAGGACAATAAAAGCATATGTCGATCCAGACATCCCGGTGTCCTGGTTCCTTCGTTTCTGGAGCAGCAGCTCGGACAGTGAGGCACTTCGTCTAAGGAAATCTACCTCCACTGGAGAGGTAGAAGTTGGTTTAGCAAAGATGGCAGAACCTGTACAACCCAGGCAATTGTCTTCACAAAACGTGCCCCAACTGACTATTTCTCTGGACCGCCAATTAAAGACCTGATTGTGTTTTTTCAGCAAGGGAAGGCCTAAGACAATGGGAGTAAGCAGACTCTGGAAGACATAGCACGGCAGGAATTCTTCATGAATGGACCATATGTGCAAGTTTACATTGTGTACAATTTAGGTCAAACTCTTGTGGCTGAGAGAAGCAGAATCAATGGCAAGCACCAAAATGGATCTCTTTAGCGCACTACCTTTTAGACTATGGGTCTTAGCAAAGCAAGGATCCACAAACTGACTCTTGGTTCCACCATCCACAAGAACTGGAATAATCTTAGTTTTTCCACCAATTACTATTAAAGCAGAAATGGTGAACTGAGACTTGAAAATAGAGGAAAAATGCAAACTCTAGTCGTCTCACTCCACACGACCAGAGGAACATGGCTTAAAGG